>JAFMSR010001658.1:0-25837 GCA_022818135.1 Saxidomus purpurata
TAGAGCAGGCAAGTCTCATTCACCTGTCAGAACTATAGAGCTGAGATGGCTAATTTCATAATTATTTTATATTTCAAGCGCAATAATCCAGGAGTGCCTAGGGTGATTTTGCTGGTTATCGAATTTGGTCATTATAATATGCTCATACAAACTTTCAGCAAGTTTGGTGAAGATCGGATGAAAACTGTTCAATTTAGAGAGCGAACAAGGTGAATTTGGCTTATAAATCAAGGGCCATAATTCAATCAAAGCGCTGTGAGCGCTGAAGGCCTGGGGGCTATAGGTTAACTCCCCGAAAAACAACTTTTCACCTTCGTGTTCTGCGTTGAATCTTACCTAAAGCGCGGGTCGAAATGTGCAGAGGACGAAATTCAATATATGACACAGAATGAATGATTCACAAATATATGGGTGACAGGGAAGTTTGTTTTATTATGAAATGTACGTTAAATAAAGGGTTACCTTGTAGTTGTAATCAGTGAAACCGTTCACTGGGCCTCGACATGCAGCGTCCTCGATAAATGGCGGGTGAATTTGATCACGTTAGTTCCTTCTCGGGAATGTACGTAAATTATATCTTTTTTTAGAGACATTTATTTTTAGGTAAATATATATGTTATCGTTCGTAAATAATAAAGTTGTCAATGAAATAACATCGGAAATTTGAAAATCAAACTACAATCTCTTATATCGAGCTTCGTACGTTTTCGTAAATTTCCGTAAATATCCGTACTTTTCCGTGATATGCATATGATTATCTTCCGTAATCAGCTAACAGCGCATTAATTTCTAAAACAGAAAAAAATGTGTAATGCAGCCCGTAAGCTATATACCTTCCTGCAGTCGTTTGAAGTTTTATGTACTATTTTTATTTGTAACATGTTCTTATCATATGCGGCATTCAAACAGAAGATTGATCTGGTCTGTCTTGCACTACTTTCGCATAGCGCATGTTTACAGTTGTTATTCGCACATAGCACGGCTAAAATTCTTGCAGGGTTTGAAATGTGGTATACTAACTTAGGCCTTGGGGACTTTCAGTCCCCAGGCCAAAAATGACTCGGTCGATTTGGCTTTGTATCGAAGCTGCCCGAGATATTATAAAAATGCATAACATAATAATGGTGGTTGATATGATTTTTAATGGATTCTGTGTTGTGTTAGATGTTTTAAGTAAATTCTTTTTACAACAACTAAAGCTTAACAAAAGATTACTTTCAGGGCTGGGTACGTTCGCACTTTGGTAGTATGCTTTCATCGCTTGTTAGTCAAGCAAATGTTTGAAAATCGAATATTTTACTTATACACTCAAGTTTATGTGTTTCTTTCCTAATTCAATTGACCAAAGTTTAGTATAACATAAAACCTTAACATGTTGGGCTGCAGTAACGGGAATGAAACATTATTTTCATTTTACAGCAATCATCCCGTATTTGCTCCCAGTTACTGATGAATTTTATTTTCCTTATTTAGATATAGTTTCGCCAGATGTATTGAACGGAAATCACAGTCCACCAATACCAGTGAAGGCATAATAAGCACTTTTGACCAGTTATTGCGTCTTGAAAATGGACTGTGCGATGCTTTTAGACATTAACTATAATGTTATTATGCGATGTTCAACCAGGTTCAACTTGTTGTCTTGGGGTATTTATTGCGTTTACACAGCATCGGCAGACATGAATAACCATCATAAACGGAAGGATATTAGGGATAATAGAAAATAAATTAATCTACATCATGTGATTTTTATGAAATATATCATACATTTTACATACTATTATATTTTACTTGCAAGTCTAAGATAATGTCTACCCTGCCTAATGTAAAGGCATTTTATGTGACATGCGGCACAATTTTATATGACATTTCCTACTGAAGTCTATGTCAACATACAACATCCAAGAACAGCAGTGGTAATGAAAAGTTTACTTCTACTTTAAATACAGATGTCGTTGATATGGCTTTTTTTTTCAATTCGTCATGTTCAGTTGTCGTTTTGTAATGTTGTGGTGTTATCAAGCTTTTGTACATTTTCACAGAATTAAATTACTTTTAACATAGTTCCCATGACAAAAGCACCACAAAACATTTCGTGACATTCTATATTCCTTGTAACCCATCTGGTGGATTTTGCGACAATCCTTATTTCATCCGCATGATTCAATTTACTACATCGTAAACATTCGCACTGCTGCGATAAAAGGGTGGAAATGATTTTGGGAAAAACAAGTGGGCATAAGGCAATATCTCAATGTCTAAAAATGAAGTGAAGTAAATGACTTGCTTTGTTTTTGCAACAGTAATAGTTTGACCCTTTGAGACATATTTATATACGGTTTGTACTTTTAAATTGCTCTTTCGAAAACCCTGGTACAGATGACTACGTTTTCTTTGCTGTGTAAGTTTATGGCCACCGCATACATCACAACCACTGCAAGCGTAAATAGGTTATAATGGCTTTGTTTAGTTTTTCAGTCGTATTTTGTAAGCACGAAAAGAGACTCTTCAGCTGCTGTTTCGGATTGTCTGTAACTCAGTTTGATAAATTTGCTTTAAATAAACACTACATCTGTTATTACACTACAAACAGTGTGTACTGCACAAATGTAAAGACACTATGACGTTGTCTTATTATAGCAATTTCATATTTGAAAAGTAAGTGTATTTATAATGACGGTTCACCCTAGTTGTATATCATCATAAACGTCACACTGTGTCGTCATTTATTTCAAGCCTGTTATTTCCGTTGCCTTTCAAAATATTTCCGCCAATAACAAGAGGCCGATTTATTCTCGAGTACCCCGATGATAAGTACAAAAGCATTCCGTATAAACATTTTAATGAGTTTGAAATCAATTTGGTTACGTTATGGTACCTTTGAACTTCGATTATTATGTCTGCATGTAATTTTACATTTGATAGAAGCACATACTGATACATTTCATAATGCATAAAATGTGAATAATTTAAATAATGTGCCTTATCTATGAGAAATTAGTTAATGTGAATAAAACTGAAACCAAAAAAAGTTTCTATTTGTATCTATGCGGCCTAGAAAATTTAGGTCAAAGTTGAAATTTTTCAGAAACTTCTATTTAAAGTTTTATTTACCGTTTCACACACTGTCAGTCTTATTGTTTCGTATTTTCGTGAATCTCTGTTTTAAACCGATAAAACGCCATATCATATCAAGCATATTGCCAATGAATTATATTTAATTACGCTGACGTTTTTAAGGGAGAGTATTATTCAGTAATATATCAGTCATTCTGCTGTTGTAACACATCAAGAACACCATATACAACAATGTATAACATATCAATTTAAAGTAGACATGTTTTATGCACGAAACGTAATCGGAGCATAATACTCTATTATATATACAGGAACAGATATATAATAAAAAGATACGTCATTTCCTTTTCGTAAGAGTGTGTCTGAATATTAGGCCAGTGGTGACGATTATGGTAAGTGGAATTATATATATATATATATATATATATATATATATATATATATATATATTTATCGGTCAGATTCATCTGACACAGCTATTAAAGCCCCATCTGTGTCTCCATTTACTTTTTCTGTTAGTTAGCTATCGGTAACAGAAGTTATTTTTAGATAATTACGTACAACGGAAACACACATTCTCTTATAAATCCTCAGACGGAAACGACTTTGGATTAATTAAACTTAATGATTAATTATAGTCTCGTGAAAAGTTATCTGACTGAAACATCACGTTTATGTTAAACTTGAAGGGGCACTCCCTACACCTAATATCTCCAAACATAAATAAGTGTTCAATGAACGTAAAAATATATAAAAAATGCAATTTCTAAAGAACAACACATATAAAAATGCCTCACTTTAGCACAAAAAGTAAACATACTAGATACTTTATTGTAATAAATCGCTATACACCAATTAAATTGTGCATCAAGAACTTTCAATAGGTTATCGAATGTTTTATGGTACTGAACCATGTTATGATTGTAGTGTATCACTTAAACATTTAGGCTAAGGCCCTATTAGAACCAGAAAATGACGATAATAAATGTATAGGTTACAAGTATGTGCTCGTGCTGTACATGTGCATTTAGCAACAATGTTTTAACACAGTCTTTGCAAAAGTGTGCAATTTTCAATCTATTACGTACACACTTATGTTACAAATGAAAGTACTTCGGATTGTTCATTGATTTAAGTAAACGCCAGTTTATTAATGCATCTGGACAGAACATAAAATGAGGTTCAGTTTTCCTTTCCGACTGTTGCCTAGAATGTTCATCAGCTTCCTGAATATATGGTGTTTCTAGAACCTTCCTTGTTCAGATAAATTAATTATTACAACATGATCAGCCGTAGCTTCAAGGAAATAATGACCAGCTAACAACACAGATCGGTTCAAAGTGGTTTACACTTCATACACTCTACAAACTCAATGCGGCGGTACAAAGAAGACATATTCTTGTTTCTTATGAATATCGCTGTAGATGCATTGAAGTATCACACTGTAATTTATCAGTATTATATATTCCCTGCGTGACATATCTCTGATCGACAAATCCGCCGTAAACAAATATTTCTATATAATTCTCAGTAATGACCCTTATATGACAAGCACTTTCAACAGTATTAGAGAGAGATTTCTATTTCATGCGAAATGTCAATATTAGTGTATTGAGTTTTGTATGTTTACTATAAGGCGAATTGATACATGCAATTACTATTTGGCTACCTGAAGTTTCGCTCTTCGGATTCTACACACATTGTAAATAAAATGATGTGGTAATTTGTTTACCCCTACCCGCTATATTTCTTATTTTCCTTACCCCTACCCGCTAAATTCCTTATTTTCTGTGCCTCTACCCGCTATATTTCTTTTTTCTTTACCACTACCCGCTATATTTCTTATTTTCTTTACCCCTTACCGCTATATTTCTAACATGGACTTGTCCACCTTTCAGTTCAAGTCTTTACCACCTGAATACATTTTAAGTGAGTAACGGGCAATATAATTGAATGAAAAACTGCCATTGCCACATGACATTGAATTTCGTTCTTTTCAATTTTTGGGTCATTTTTCAGAATATCAAACAAACACATGGGAACTGATTTCGTGACCATGAAACCACATTTAAATCCCCCACAGCAACGGCTGAACATTCCTCTCAAGATCGGTGTTAGATTGACATATCATAGACAGAAATAAATCGACTGGCTATAATTCCACGATAACAACTTCGATCTGACAGGAATATTTAACAGACTCTCGGCTTACAACCATTCTTTCAGACAAAAACAATAGACGTAATAGGAACAGCGGCAATTACTATGTTTATGAGTTTCTTTAGAATACATACGACATTTGTAAATGTCTATCTGTCGATCTATACATATAATTTGGCAATGAATGACACGGAACCGATTGCGAATATTTATTCTGTATGCCTAGGCAGCAATTTTTTTGATATGATATTTAGGACGCCTTTCAGAACTTTAGATAATTTAGATGGACAAAAATCACGTGGCAATAGAAAATGTGCTCATCAGATCAATTTTTTGTTGGATAATATATGTTGTCCAAAACCAAGTCGGTTTCACTATTGTTTGCCGTTTCATTTTAAATAAGAAGAAAGCTAGCAATACACTGTTTCGGTTTATTATTCTAATGTTTTATTCCTGTTGTCGTCTTTTAAAATTGACATTTCATATAAATACCTCTGTGATACATGTATCAAAATCAATGACTTACAGATCCTTTGATGGCAATAATAATGGTATATTGAAGGTGTCACTAGGAATAAGGATAATTACAGACTGTTCGCGCTCATTAACACAACTTAATTGACGTTTTGGTAACACACACGGCTCGTTAAGTATGCAAAGATGTAGGAAGTCAATAGAATAGTTCCTCTCTTATTAGATTAATAGATTAACAAAGCTCGATATCTAGTGACGAATGAGGGATTTTGTAGGCTTTGATTTCCCGTAGATACATGTGCTTCGCCTAGTTGCTGATATGTATGAACTTACTAGAAATTTGTCAGAATACAAGTTACTGTTTGACCATGTATATTTAAATAGGGCGATTGAATTAAACCGCTAACTATTCACCAACTTTCAAAAGAGCTGCGGGATGGAAAGAAATTAGTACAATGTACCTGTATGAATGATTTTGATTTATTTCCAATCTCTAAACCAGATATACTTGATATGTATAGGTATGTCGAGGTAAAATCGTTTGTGATTATAACATTGACATTTTTAAAAAGATCACTAATCAGTGCATTTGGAAGGGCAAACATACTCAGAGAATGTATCTTAACCACTACGCTGATTACAATGAAATGTTACCAACTCTCAAAAGTAATGCGTAACAGCAGAATAAACTCTCGACAATAAAAATTATGCTAAGATATTAAGGCAAAGACAAATACTCAAAGTAAAGCGTAACAGCAGAATAAACTCTCCACAATAAAGATATGTTAAGATATTTAGGCTAAGACAAACCCTCAAAACTAACGCGTAACAGCTGAATAAACTATCGACAATAAAACTATGCAAAGAAATTAAGGAAAAGACAAATACTCAAGAGTAAAGCGTAACAGCAGAATAAACTCTCCACAATAAAGATATGTTAAGATATTTAGGCTAAGACAAACCCTCAAAACTAACGCGTAACAGCTGAATAAACTATCGACAATAAAACTATGCTAAGAAATTAAGTAAAAGACAAACTCTCACTAGTAACGCGTAACAACAGAATAAACTCTCGACAATAAAACTATGCTATGATATTAAGGCAGAGACAAACTCTCAAGTGTAACACGTAACACCAGAATAAACTATCGACAGTAAAATTATGTGAATACATTGAGGAAAAGACAAACTTTCAAGAGTAACGAGCAACACTAGAATAATCAATTTGAAATAAAATTATGCTAAGATTATAAAAAAACGACAAATACAAGGAAGGAACCAGGTATATCATGAACAAATCAAAGCTACGTCAAATAGTCCTAGTAAATTTAATTTATGTCTTCTTTATCTTAATGTCTGACATCTTCCCGTTTGTTTGTCAATAAGTTGCTATTGGCTTAAATAACTCTTTGTACTCTATTGAAAGGTCACACTACTCCGTGAAAACAGTTTTATTTAGAATAAAAGGTCAAACAGTATATGTAAATTCCATTTCAAGTACTACAAACTATCGTTTGAATATTCTTATATAGAAAGCAAGTCACGAAAATTCCTCTGGTTTAAGTTTGTAAACACTTGACGAAACATATGGCGTAAGAATGCAATAAAGTTTGTATAAACTATTCTCTTATTAGATTAGTGTCTTTGGTCATGCGTTTCTTTAGCATTTTAGCACATTTATACAAAAACTTCTTATTAAGTTGGGCAAATCTGTTTCATTAAGTAGGGTTGTTTTGAAAACTGTGATACACGAGGCTATCATTAAATCCTGATCAGACGTCATTATTTATTCTTCTACTCCGGAGCTTATTTCCTTTTCTTGAAGACAGGCCAATATTATTCTTAACGTATCAATCATCAGCTGTGGTTTATACATTGCATTTCATATTTTATTTGTCACGCGCAGTTTTACTGCAAATGTTCACAATTTCTTGCTCGTAGATTATATCATAAAGTTTCTGTGAATGAATTATGCCTTTATCACTTTCGCTTTGGCATAAAAAAGGTGAATGGACTGTCAAATTATGTTATATATGACTTGGTTGCCATGGTATCCGACGTTAAATGGTGATAGTTACTATGATTTATCGTAGATAATAGACAGCAAAATAGCATCAAATTATAGAAAGTTATAAAATTGAAATAAATGCCTTTATAATGTTGAGTACACTACCTGTTAAAATTAACGCGTTAGGTGATAACTTAATACGCATTCATCCACGTTTAAAAGCTGCTCGCTATAAGTTGCCGTCAAAAGAAAATGAAAAATGGCATGCTAATACTAGGTATATAACTAAAGGCTAGAACCAACAATAAATGTAAAAAACTAGGTAGGAATTTACAAAAACCGATTGAAAATGCTGGTTTTACGGCACCGCTACACTATATGTTTATATTTGAATATCAAAACGGTGTGCAACGCGGTAGCGTTTTATTTCAAATCTACAGATGTACGTGGCAGGAATTTATACTGGAACCTTTTTATATGACTATATGTATGAAAATATATTATTTTCATACCACAATCTGAGAGCGAGCAGCTTTAAATGCAAATAAACTATTTTCAATATTATTTTTGTTACAATGTAATGAACAATTTTACGTTTATGCTTGTAATATATGATACACTGAACACATCATTTAAGATGTTGTATACTCCTTATTGTTTTAAGAAAATATTATGAAATCATTTTAGGCCCCCTTGCGGGGTGACCCCGTTTATTGACCCCGTCATTGGCTTGAAAGGGTCCGGGGAACATCCCCTATCAGCCTTACAGTAATCATTTTATGTACATAACATAACATATATAGTGCATTAACAAAGTTACTAATAATGAAATTCTATCTATAATTTAAGAGTTTTACATAGTAGTGACACAATGATTCGCTTTTTACTGCAGTGTGTTTGTTCTACACTTGCATGAATACGAAAGAACAACATTGCTTAAAATACATATATATGTATAATTATTATATTTCAACACAACGTTTTCAATCTTCACCGAAACGAAAAGTGAACATTTAAAAACAAAATCGTGCAGATTTTTTTTAAATTTCAAGTATATATTATACTGATTACATAAACTATTGATTTCCATTCATCAGACTAGTAAAGCATTTAACTGACTTAAAATCCTCCCGTTTTATATTGTGAAACATACAAATTTCATTTATTTTATACATACATTGTTTATAACAAACTTCTGGTGATTTTGTTGAGGAAGAATATTTATAATCATTTCTATATTTCCATATGTGCCATTTAAATTAACAAAAGATGGTATTTAAAAAATGTATTCCTTCCGTAGACTCTGTTAAACCAAATACTATGTGGTGAAAGCCTAAGTCAAATTGTTTTTGGTAAAGCAAAAATTTAACTGTGTTTATAACCTTTATCATTTTTACCAGCACAATTTTTACATTCCCATAAAAGATGATAGAAGGTTTCCCTTTTATTTTTACATATATTACACAACCCGTTTGAAACTTTCATTAAATTTAGTTTATGTTACGTAAAGATAACGTTGTGGATAAATTTCCATTGAAATTGCTTAGCGGCTAAGGAATCATTAATCTAAATCCCAATTTATAAATCTATAATCCCTAAATGTGACCTTGCCCTTGAAAGTATGGCGCGTCAAATATCGTCCTACTGCGGTTAACAGGTGTTCGAAATCAATTAACATTCATAGCATGAATGAGGAAGCTACAGCATTGACAATGTATCACGTGTCAACTATTGCCTTTAAGACCTAACGAAGTGTGAAATAGACCTTTGAGTTATGAATTTGGTTCTTGCATGCAACACGCCATCCAATTGTGTTGAAGAATTGTGGCTAGTCAGTTTAAAATTTATAGATGCACGAGGACGATACAACCCGGACAATTTATGAAGTGTTCATTTTGTACGAATAATCTTGTAGCCTGACCTTGCTTTTTAAGCTACCTATAAATCTGGTCGTGGTGAATAAATATGCCAGTTCAGTTCTAAATCCTTCAATGTATGAGGAAGATACAAACAACACACGGTTTCATTATGTCAATCTTTTTATTCTAATCGGGAAGTGTGACATTGACCTTTAAGCTACAGACTTACGTCTTGCACCCACCATTCTGCCCAATGGTATTGAACAATTACCGGCATACTATGTCAATTCAGAATTCTTCAATGATTTCTGATCATAAGTGTGACCTAGACGGAAAATCAATATAAACACTAAACTACCATAACGTCGAACACATTTTGATTGTTAAAGAAAATTTAACTTCACTTTTATTCTCCTACCTTCCATCGATGCAAAACATTACCTAAAAAATCAAAACTGCATACACAATTAAGCATAATATTGCTCTAAATTTTAGTACCAATGAGTCTTATATTTCTGTTCAAAGTAATACATAAAATAAACAGAAAACTAAGTGCACAGTTCATTTTGCAACATAGTGTAAGTACGTGCAGTCTCTAAAATGTGTGATAATGAAACGGCAGTGCTTTATATGTACATATTTTAGATAGAAAGCTACACGCTATTCACCATTTCGTTGAATTTGTGTGGGACGCAGCTTCAGCGCAAGTAATATGTATTCTTAACATATGAGACCGAAGCCTCATATAAACGACGAATCTAACGCATTGATTTTAGAGATTCAGAATAATAAACAAGTGCAACGGCACAATATTATACTTAGATTAATTTCTGAATTAAAACCGTTCATCAGACAGTCTGACAGGCACACATATATGTCAAATAATACGCGTGACTTGACTGCAATCATGGAACCTAATTTTCACGATGTCGAGCGTAGGCGCCTTGCTATTGATAATAAACAAGTAAAAGAGAACCTCTCTTCTAAGAAATGGAAAAAAAGACTTTAATCATAATAGCCAAAAGGCTCAAAAAGTATCAGAAAATGTTTCAGGGTCCTTAAGTATGATATTCTTTAATGCCAGAAATAATGTTTTGGTAGACAGTCTAAACATCACTGCCGATAAATGATACAATAATGTTACTTCTTATGCAAAAGCATTATTAAACCCGGCTGCCAGAGGATAATAGCGCCGTACTGATGACTACCATATATGATTATTTGAATAGGGGAATATTAAACAGAAATCCATTGAAATGTGGATAATAACATGTTGCTAAAAGGAATGATTTTTTATGATTAGTCCCGCTATAAAGATACATAAAGAGAAGCTCTTGATGGAAATTTTCTGAGAAATGTATCAACTATTTACTAATTTAAACACGATCCCCAAAAAGGAGAGGCAATTGTCACGTCCAATGTTGTACTGAGTGGTTTTTTAGCTAAACATGTTATATTAAAGAAACCTGTTTGAAGATTTTATGGTTTGTCGTGTTTATAAATTTAAAGCTCTCTGAGAAATTAACACAAGTTATATTAATTATGATGCTCCACGTGAATAAATGCTAGATTTCTTTACATTTACAAAGAACATGTTCTTCAGATTCGCATATTAATTTATATTTTTCGAATTAGCTTAGCTCATAATTGTAATGTCTTGAGTCCTTGTGGATAGGACATGACAAGGAAGAACATTAATCATTCATGTCACGCGAATTGTATATATTAAGCGAAGATGTGTGCTGTATATTGGTACAGTAAAATGTTTAAAGTAATACATGAAAAAAGTTGATTGAGTACCGGTAGTATTGTATGCCTGTTCTTGCTTTGTCTGCTTAAGATTGTTCTGTTCTAATTTTGTAAGGAACCTTTCAAGTACACTGACTGACTCTTGTGTCTTTAATCAAGTGTAATTCCGCTGTACGATGCGATACCTCGAAGTTCTACTATATTGATCTCAAAATAAACGTTCCATACAAACTGTTTTTAATCCAAGAATATGGTCACCATGCTTCGAAATAATAATCTTGTTGAACGCAAAAATGATATTAATGCTTCAGTAGCTGTTGCGATGCCTAAATAAAGAGATTTAAAAACTTCAGTTAGCAAAACTGCTCAACCCTTTAAGTTTATAGCACGAACCATATCTCATGTTTTATCATGCAAAAGATTGTCGTGATTATGATTAAAACACTTACATTTAATCTAAAAGATGTTAGTCTTCAACTTATAAGAAAGCTACAAACTGCAGACAGTCAACCATGTAAAATATTTTTAAAGCAAATCAGACTTTCAAATTAGCAACATTTGAAAAGAATTACATTGACAGAAGCATTGTAATGACAGACATTCTCCTAGGCATAAAACTGGCAAGACAAACACATACGATGTCTTTCTATTCGTAATCACTCCAATACTTATCAGCGAAACTGTCTGTTCGATTTATTCAGATTAATCCAACATTTCCATATTTCCGCAACTAAGAAGCATTTCATGTTTATAACTCCCTGTGGACCATGCGGGTAAAAGCAAATTCTAATTTACAACATCTATTGAAAAAGGCATCGTCAGGGTATACGTTGATGTCTCTAATATTAAGTCTGTCTTCGTGACTTTCTTTCCGACATGATTTGCTTCCCATTTTAATAGTTCTTTTCAGCTCTCACAGACACATAGTTGTTTAATTTGGCCTGTAATGTCCTTGGTGGTAAGTTGATACCGCCCGGGGTTGGGATGTTCAATTTGTTTTACATAGAGACGTGCTAAAGCTTTTGGGGTTCATGTCTTAAATTTCATGCATGTAAACTTTCATAGATGAGGTGTATTCATTTTTAAAAGCACACCAAGAGCTCAAGGCAATGGGCCTGAAACTGGTTTAATGACCTCAATGTTTTGGTCGAAGTTAAACCAAACAAGAGGGCCAAGATGGCCCTATATCGCTCACCTTGGTACAAGTCCACTTGCCTGGTGGAAGATCACTAGATAATGTTATATACCAAAAAAGTTTTTCTATATACGCCTTTGTAAAACAAATGATCCCCACCGGGCAAGGTCAATTTTGACCCTAGGGGCATAATTTGAACAAACTTTGAAGAGGTCTACTAGGCAATGCTACATGCCAAATATCTAAGCTCTAGGCCTTGTGGTTTCAGAGAAAAAGATTTTTAAAGTTTTCCCTATATAAGCCTATGTAAAACTAAGTGACCCCCGGTGCGGGGTCAATTTTGACCCGGGGTCATAATTTGAACAATATTGGTAGAAGTCCACTAGTCAATGCTACATGTATATGCCATATATCTAAGCTCTAGGCCTTGTGGTTTCAAAGAAGAAGATTTTTGAAGTTTTTACTATATAAGCCTATGTAAAACTAAGTGACCCCCGGTGCGGGGTCAATTTTGACCCGGGGGTCATAATTTGAACAATATTGGTAGAAGTCCACTAGACAATGCTACATGCCAAATATCTAAGCTCTAGGCCTTGTGGTTTCAAAGAAGAAGATTTTTAAAGTTTTTACTATATAAGCCTATGTAAAACTAAGTGACCCCCGGTGCGGGGTCAATTTTGACCCGGGGGTCATAATTTGAACAATATTGGTAGAAGTCTACTAGCCAATGCTACATGCCATATATCTAAGCTCTAGGCCTTGTGGTTTCAAAGAAGACGATTTTTGAAGTTTTTACTATATAAGCCTATGTAAAACTAAGTGACCCCCGTGCGGGGTCAATTTTGATACGAGGGTCATAATTTGAACAATATTGGTAGAGGTCTACTAGCCAATGCCAAATATCTTAGCTGTAGGCCTTGTGGTTTCAGAGAAGAAGACTTTTTAAAGTTTTTACTATATATTCCTATGCAAAACTAAGTGACCCCCGGTGCGGGGTCAATTTTGACCCGGGGGTCATAATTTGAACAATCTTGGTAGAGGTCCATTAGACAATGCTACATGCCAAATATCTTAGCTCTAGGCCTTGTGGTTTCAGAGAAGAAGATTTTTAAAGTTTTTCCTATATATTCCTATGCAAAAACTAAGTGCCCACCCGCGCGGGGTCAATTTTGACCCGGGGGTTATAACTTGAACAATCTCGTAGAGGTCCACTAGACAATGCTACATGCCAAATATCTA
Source organism: Saxidomus purpurata (assembly GCA_022818135.1). Classification (NCBI taxonomy): domain Eukaryota; kingdom Metazoa; phylum Mollusca; class Bivalvia; order Venerida; family Veneridae; genus Saxidomus; species Saxidomus purpurata. Next base: position 13,703 of record JAFMSR010001658.1, read on the forward strand.
AGCTCTAGGCCTTGTGGTTTCAGAGAAGAAGATTTTTAAACTTTCTCCTATTTGTTGCCATAGCAACCAGAGTTCTGCATGGAATGGAATTCTTTGAATAATTTTGGTAGAGCTTCATGCAAGGAACATTCCTGCATAGTTTTATCAACATTGGCCTAGAGGTTTCAGAGGAGATGTCATTTGAATCAAAATGTTGACGGACGACGGACGACGGACAATCATCGATTAGAAAAGCTCACCCTGGCGTAGCCAGGTGAGCTAAAAATATATATAAATTTCAAATATTAACATTTAAGGTTTTAATCACGACTGTCTTATATTGAAAACTACAATAATCTTATCCGTTAAATTAATATGTTCTTCAATGTTTTACAATGCATTATGATGTCAAACTGGTACATCATCTTCTTCAATCAAAATATCATCATCTTATCTGATTGGCATGACGTGTTAGTATGTCAACTCAAATAATGTCTGCTAATTTGAGTAACTTGAAATTATGTCAAAAATATATGTTGTTCAAATGTATAATAACATGTCATTATTGAAAACTAAAAGTATTTTATTTCCATGCATATATTGTTTATGTATGGCTGGTCTGTTCTCGTTTTGATAAATTGTATTTCAGTTCAAGCTGTATGCTTATTTGTTTGAATTATATGTCACTACGTTATAGCACTGTGCTATCTTGTCAAGCGTATTTCCTGTTGACGATGTTATCTAGTGATATGTATGGGCTCATGTCGATGTATTTTTGTGTCTTGTTCAAACAGTATAATACTTTAGTGTATGCATGTATTTTACAATAGTATGTTTGCAGCATGAACGGCTATCATATTATGAAATATGTCTTGATCAAATAAAGTGTGATAATATCAGAATACTCTGTTGTTTTGATGTAGTGATATATATCATGTAAAATATTGTGCCATATGCTTCCGTTTTTTTCTAATCATCAGCCAAAACAAATTACGATTTCGACTTCAATTAGACTGATACTGCTTCAAATCTAAACGTTGTCTTGATAAAATAATACTTGATTCCGTTTAAATAGTGTTATATCAAGCGGACTGTCATCTTCCGTAAATGATATACCATCAAGTCAAATAAGCATATGCCTTTCTTACATTGTATATTTTTTTCTATCCTTTGATATGTCATTTTATCCAGCTAAATAAGATTTTCAAAATAAAACCAAATTAGATTTGGCAAATTCAAACGTCTGTTTCACTCCAGGTTCGTCGACGAAATGAAATTATATTGGTTACTATCAGTGAGGATAAAGGATAATTTAGCTAAAAGAATGCAGTATCTTTAACCACGGAAATGTGTCTTGCATTGAAATTTTAATCTCAAGATGGTTCTTAAATAGCTTCCTTTGCAAATGCGCCAATGCAGCCAAATGTCTTCAAGATGAATTAATAAATCACTACTTTGCAGCTGTAAAGATACAAATTTTTCACGACAGGCTGGTTTATCTCTGACAAAATTACAGCAAATTCATCTCGCTGAATACCAAATTTAAGAATGCATGCCAAACTGGATATAGAATATAAGTATACTGAATTATCATCATTTCTTGGAATGAAAAGCCTAAGTATTTCAGCATAAGTAGAAATTTTAAAGACCAGCGGCAATGATTATAGTTTTGGCAAAACATACGTTTTAACCAAGCCTACTGCAAATGAATACATCCATTAATATTCCGCGTCTTTTGGTTACGAGCTATCTTAGGAGTTTTGGAATGTAAAAGGCGAAGTTCACGAAACTGACCGAGAGCAAACTTATTTGAGAAAATGAGCCATCATGGAATTTTAACTGACGGATGAAATAAAATGTGAAGAAGAATGTCTCTAGTATAATTAGATGAAATACTTGGAACCAATTGTACTTTACACCAAAATAGATATATCACCTGCGAATCGGCAAAGCGTCGTTAGATTGAAATCGCTGTTAGTTCGGTTACGTTCATCGCTTTAACCAATTTTCAGCTTAGTGGACAAATGTGTGTCTTTGCCAAAGGACAAACACCCTTATTACTGAGCTATTGATGCCTACTTCAAACTGTTAGTTTTCGCTCCTAATCTATTATCATTCTAATCTTGAAATAGTTTGTTTTCTCCTTTTATACGTCGCCATTCTAATCTTGGAACTGTTTGTTTAGTTTTAATTTCGAAACATTGTTTCGTTTAAGCAATTCTTTAGCGCCTTACCAAGTGATTTCTTAGAGAAAGTGTGCTTGTAATTGACAAATGAGTCTTTGGTCAAATAAACATTACAATATAACACAAAGAAAATTGAAGAGACTAGAGGGCGAGATAGCAATCAACGTATATTACTGAAAATTAATCACCGTTGGATTAAACTTTAAAAACTAGCACTTGTGTCTAGACTTCATATCCTTCATTTGATAGAATGGATCGTTTGTTTGAAATTACTTAACTTTCGCAGATTTCATCAAAAAGTGTAATCAAATGATACATTTGAGATTAAATGCATTTCTATGTCTTCATTTCATATCTATTTCTTAATAGAATGGCTTCCAATCATTCCGATGCAATCCCGGTAACAGGAAAGCATTTCTATCAGTAATACGTCATATTCCAATCCCTTAAACCTTACCTTATCAACAACAATGCATCAAGTACATAGTGCCTACATCAATTTACATGTTTTCGTACAAAGGTGTTACCCTAGAACGTCGCTGTCAAGCTGTCTGCTTCTTAATTATGGTTTCTATGCACGAAAGAAAGTTTGAGAATATAGGCCCTCAGTTGCTGATGTACTTTTAACATTCATCAACATTTGATGTTTTGTAATAAGCGACAAAGTTATAACTTAGTCCGCAGTACAGTCGTACATTACATGCGACATTAACCATGATTCTGGTGAAGATAAATCTTATCATAGGTTTTTTTAACAAACCGTATCACAAGAATCTGTCTCTATGGTAACATTTCATCTAGATATACAATAATATGTCCAGAAACGCAAGATTATTTCAATTCATATTTGACGCGGGATGTTATACATAATGATTGTAGGTTTCTTTGAAAACGCTGAGAACCAGAAGTTCAAACCAGAAGAAATGTTTGAATATAGGCACTGTATCAGTAAAATTTGAGAAATGATAAATGTGGAAGAAATAACACCGAAAATAGGAGTGAAAACCACTATCCGACAGTTTACATACTTTGCATTGTCATACATGTACGTGATGCGTGCAGGCGGCTGTGCGATAAATATTGGTATACTGCTGTTCTTGTGTATTAAGTTATGAATCATATGTCCCCATCATAATTATATGTCAGAGATTTTGATATTTTCCAAAAATGAAAAACATAATCTGCGATCTTCTGTGCACAACAATCTTGTTTTACAAAGAATACCTCGAACCAATTATTATTAAGATTCATTCTCGTATTTTAGTATGAACGTTTGGAATGATATTTCTTTTGATATTAGAGGAATCCTGAACTCAAAACATTAAAGTACAAATACAAGAACTATCTATTAAGTAACACTTAACATCTGCAGACTGAGTATGTTTTTCTTTCTATACTAAATTTACTTCTACAAATACATTTCCGCACTAATCTTTGGACTAAATTTTTGAGTGTCTCTCGTATCAAAAGAAAGTTTCAATAATTTAAACAAGTTTTGTCTTACTTTTGTCATATCTAACTTTGCCAAACAAATATACTATTTGAAAAATATGATTATTCAATTGAAATGTATAACTAGCAAATCATATTTTGTTTCATAATTCTTTATCGACGGTATGTTGTTGTTGTTGCATTTCATTCTTCTTTTACATTGATGAAGGCCATATGAAAATAAGATGTTTTTTGATGTACATGTAAATCCTTGTATGTCTGATATGTAACCTTCATGACATAAAGATGTTATTATTATTATTATTATTATACTTTATTCGTATAAATGCTGCACACAGAAACGCAAACCGTTGACAATGTAAAGGCGTACGTTTGTTTAAACTTGTGAAATTGTGAACCAACACAAGAGGGTGTTTGAAAAAACCGAAAAGGTAACAACGGTTTTGTTTAAAATGTCACATGAAACATTCGTTCTCAGACACTGTCAGTGCAATAAATATTACCCAATGCATATACATGTACAATACGATACAATAAAATAGTTTTGAAATAATGTACATTTGTGTAATAGTACAGGCACCTTTTTACCATTATTGTATATTATTTCTGTACAGATTTTGTTCTTTGTTTATACATTACAAAATTTATTTATAGAATTCTGGTAAAACTATGTTTCAATGCACCAGAATATTTTCTCTGCAGAATCTGCCTATTCTTTTTGTATTTTTTGTCTGTACAGAATCTGGTTCCAATCTGCCTTGCCTTTTTCGTACAGGTCATTACGATTCCATATTTAAAAGAAAATTTAATTTCGGTTTTAGTAATGGACTTTTAAATACTTTTAAATTTCAACACTATTTTGTTATTTAGATTGATGTTGTAAATCTGATAGAGCATTTGGATAGACCTAAGTAACGTTTCTTTTTTTCATCAACATTATTCAAACATATTCTCGGTTATATTTTTTTTTCAGATTAAGAAGTGTGGTATTGTCATAAAGAATTATTTGCTGATAGTTTAACCAAGGATGTATGTATTCTTAAATGCTTATGATGTACAACATGTAAACATTTCATTGCGATTTTTTAAATGTACGAAGAACATAAGATAAAGTATGAAGATAATAAAATATCTATACACAAAAAATAACTCCGAATGGAGAATACTTATGAAACAATTCAAAAGTTCACTCTTTACTAAATATTTCGGCCTACTGGCCTTCTTCAGTAGATGAAATACACAAATTGTTTTACATTTTCACATATAACGTTATTGTAAACTTCCGGTGACGTCAATAACGTTATATGTGAAAAGGTAAAACAATTTGTGTATTTCATCTACTGAAGAAGGCCAGTAGGCCGAAATATTTAGTAAAGAGTGAACTTTTGAATTGTTTAATAAAATTTCATTTACAAAAAATGACGTCATTCACTTATCAAAACCAACACATTTCATTTATAGAATGACATTTATCTAATATCAAATATTGTTGGTACTCGTAAACAGTCTTATAAAGAGCACGCAGAAATCTGAATAGAACTGAGCTATCATTATCATTTTATTCTGTATCCTGAGGCTATTATAGTCATAGATTGACTATAAATAAGTGAAAAACCATCCTAGTCATAGATTGAAGATTTTTTAGATGAATATTGTCAAAATTTAGAATTTAACGATAGATCCCAAGTGAAACATGTATATAGTATTCCGATATTCATTGTATAGTTCTAATTGAATAGGGTCTTTTGTCGCTTGTACACGGGTACCTGTGTTACTTTCAATGCAAATCCCCAACGCGACTATGACAGGTTAAAATGTATTTCAGAATACCATTATTGTATACAGTATTGCGTTTGTTCGACATATTCAAAAGCAATATAGCTTTTCCTCGTTCTCAAATAAAACAAAACAATTAAAACAGTTGATTCAAAACGAATTGAAAATACAGCGCGTGTAAGTAAGCGACTGTCTAAATCGTGATTGATTTAGCCATTCACCTATCTTACATTATGAAATTTTATTTTAAGTTATGAAAACGTTGCCCTATTGCGCATTTCAATCCCACAGAAACGAAACAACATGGAAACACGACATCATTTAAACTATGTGGTACAACGTACAATGTTATAATAATTGTCGGTCCTTATTGCGGTGCAAGTTTTACATACATGCAATGCTTATTTGGAAGTAGAAGGAAAGTACATAGTGCGTTTATATATTCTTCCAATACAAATATTAGTTTACCTTTCTGAATGGTGTTATAAAAATTGTGTACAACAACAATTTAGTATTTGCTTACCATTTTCATTGTCAGAAAAAAATCTGTCCTCTTCTGATGTATATGATATAGTTCAATGCAGCCTCATCAGCCCTCCTTCACACAGTTGAAATATTAATTGGACAATCCTTGCTTATTGTAACCTCTAATAGCACTTGCTTTCAAAACGTACTGTTGCCTTACGTGGTCGGAAATTGACACGCTCGTGTGGAAATCAAAATACGCTAGTGAATTGCTCGTAATGTAAATATCTTGTAGCAATTGCGAGTATCATTCATGAAATCGCGTTTAGATCTCCTTTTTCCCGAGGTAACATACAAAAGAAATGGAAAATACGCACTAATTGCAGAGTTACATTTTAGAGACAATTTTCAGATAGTCCAAATAGCTGAATCGATTTGAGACATTTGTCATTTTAATAGCATTTCCTCAGATTTTCTGTTATGCTTTCTGAAGACAAGCGCTTTCTGAAATCGATTGTCACGTATTTCACACGTAGTGAGAAACAACGAACAAATTTGAGATACTTCAATTAAATGTCAAACCTATATCATTGAAAGAGCTTTGCGATTGCCGGCCTGTAGAGAAAACAAGGGATTCTTCGAAGCAAGCTAATGATTGCTGGAGTATGAAGACAAAATCCAATAAATACCAGAATCTTTATCCGAAACTATCATAAGCTGGCTTAGGACGAGTTCTGTTTGTTGTTTCCTTTTGAGCTAAATGAGTATAGTTTAAGAAGTATGTAGCTATATATAACTGCTTATTATCGGAAAATACTTTTACTGTTATTATACTACACTAACATGAAACTAAAACACACTTGGGAAAATGAAAGCAACGGACCGAAATTATCCTATTATTGCAATTATCTATCTTTAATAATCTACATATACCTGTATTACCATTCTTTACAAACCTTTCAAATAATTAATTACTTTTGACTTAAGAATAAATATCATCCGTATAAACTAAATTGCTTAGATAACACTGGCTGTGACAGAGAAACTGGGATAAATTTAAATTTAAAAACTAGCGTTTCGTGTATTTTTATGATATATGTATTATTAGTTACCTACAGCATGGCATTGCTAAATTATTTTTATCAAGATAAATGACATTGATTATTTCGAACTTTTTCCGATAGACAAATGATTTATACTAGTAATAATTATTGAGCTACTTTCTGTTTTCTACACATTGTTGTTGATATATGCTCTGTTTTTCCTACACGAAAAGAGTTCTTAAATGTGTCACAATAATTGTAACAATACTGCGTTATAATCACAAGATGTCCATTCGACTTACAAAAGTAATTTTGTGGTGAAAACTAAGTCAATTATCCGAAAAAAAAAAACCTTTATAGGAAACTATAAGTACAAGTAACCGGAAAAATACCTTAAGTTTATAGAAAACTGTAAGTTCAAGGAGTATTTGTAGCACATCAATAGATAATGGACCCTTAAAGACCGAGATTGGTAGCCCTGGAAAACTGTTCTGTGGTTACCATTAACTTTTGTAAGGTATGGGTCATAAGAACCCTCATCATGCAGCATTTCAATGATTTGGATTTGAAAATAACACCTGTATTAATACTTGTGGTCATTGCTGATTTTCAGTGAGAACTCACATCCAACTTTTTGGATTGTATGTAGCATTCACCAAACAGAATTGAAAGAAACATAATTATTACAATGTTAGACTATCTTGGTTATTTGTTGAAAGTTTCTTCTGGTAATTATTACATTTATTTATATGCAGTTATGGTTTTAAAATGGTATAACTTGCTTTTTTGCATGTACATAAACACATTTTCTTCATTTAAACATTCATTTGATAATTCCAGTATATAGTGAATTCAAGTATCTTATCACAGTTTCATCACTGGAGATGGTGATGTAATTGCATTCAAATCCGAAATGAGATATTTGTCTTATTTAAAGATATCTTGTAAATAGCATGCCTTTATAAAAAGATATATTTCATTATATTACATACCATGTTACAAAAATATCTCTGAATATAATAGAGATAACTCTCTGTCTTACAAAGATACCTCTCCTACTTAAAATATCCAGAAAATAAATTGAAATATCTGTTGTATACACTTACAAGATATCTTGACAAAACATATTTGTGGTAAACCCACATATAACTCTTAAACATACAAATATGAATGTTTCAGGGTTATGGAGACATCTATCTAATCATGACAAATATCTCTGTTACGAAGAAATACATCTCCACAATGACCACAAAGAGGTATCTTTTTTCACTGGAAATATATCTTTCTTTCAAACAAAGACACTCCTGCAAATTTGAGAGATATCTCTCATTTGATATTATATTTATAATATGATCAACATCCTTTGGTGTGTTCAGTCATTTCTTAAGATATCTCTTTTGCATGACACGATATCTTTTACAAAGAGATATAACTGTTACAGATAGATATCTCTGTAAATTGAAATATATATTTTCAACTAGAAAAGATATGTCTCACAGACATATTGAGGGATATCTTATAAAGTTTACGAAATATCTCGTAATGTTCAGGGGATATCTTGAAATTGAATAGATATCTCTCTTGCTTTGAATGATAACGTCTAGTGTGACAGTCTCACAGAGGTATCTCTAATGAAACAAAGATGTCTCTATCAACGATTTATTTTTAATAAGATAGGAAACAGCTTGTCTTTGTAATGAAATAAACTGTGTGTTATATTCACTATGTAAAATGAAGTCTTACAGCATATACGAATATAAAACTTGCCAAGATTTGGTCATTTTGTAATTTTGGTCCCTACGTCTGGAAATTCAGATTCAAGATAATATCACAGTAGATTCACCTTTGAAGTAATAAAACCATTTTGTGTTAAAAGGTTGGGGTCAGCGTTGTGGTCAGTTAAGGTCAGCAAGCAATTTTTTACGATACATGTCAATCACAGGAAAGTTCTCCAGGGCTGCCAATCTCGGTCTTTATATATGTTAACAATAAGGAACCCTTTCACTCAAACAATAATCATTTTGTCAATACATGTATATATTTTCATCTTTTTTATAACATTACATTTTCATATCATTAAATAGTTAGAGATACAAAATGCGATAAATCTCAGAAAGGATATTACAAAACATAATTATTTTATAGAAATCTCAGCTAAATTTGCCGCCAAGTAAATGATCGAATCCTTTTAGGTATATGACACCAGTACCAATCTTTACGCCATGCGCAGTAACAAGGTTTCATGAGCAGAAGGACGCGTTAGAGACTATGATGACATATAAAATTTCCCGTTCGTAATTGTTTTAGCAGATAAAAGCCTTCGCAAGACACGGGACGTAGAAATCGATTGCTTTCCACAAGGAAGTGATAACATTTTGAAAGAGATGCAAAATGAGAGATTTTCCTCTTTGTTTGAGATGTAGCGTCAATTTATATGGTCTCTGCAAATAAGACATTAGACATAAATTATAATTGCACAAAAAAAATCGTGCAGTAAATGCATGGACTGTGAGAATAAAAGCAGTGTATTATTTTGTTTCTTAAATGCCTCGTTAATATGTATTTCAAATTCAATACGATCTAAAAGGCACAGAAAACAAACTACAACATTCATATACATGTACTGTTACATTGCCTTTTTTCATAACATTACATACTAAAGCAGACAATAATAATAATGCTACTCGTTCACAGTGGCCTGTGAAAACGGAAATCTTCGAGATGATATGCTACAGTATAAAATGTAATAGTAGTAATAATAATAATATAAAATATCTTTATTTAAAGAAGGATACACATTTAGACACACCTAAACATACATATATCTAATATTTCAATGTGGCCTTTTAAAATAAAGCATTACACAAAGATGATACAAAATAATGATGCACACATTCATATACATTTGACTGTAATGCCATTGATATAAACTATTTGACATCTTAGATGAAATGATTGCTAAATGATAAACACATATACTACATGTTCGACATACAATCACAACCGAAGATTTATCATATATAAAAAAATATTCATTCATTCATTCCTAAGTTAGTATTGTTTCAGTAGATATTGTTTGTATTTCTTTTTAAACGAAAACAGTGATTTAGCTGTTCTTATATTTGTACCTATACTGTTCCATATGTGTACACTGGAGTATGTAAAACTAGCTTTTAGATAATTGGTACGCAATTTTGGTATCACTAGATTAATATTTGTTACAGAGGTAAGCTATAGGTATTGTTCCTGGAAAATGCCATTTAATTATATATAGTTTGGAGCAACAAAATGTATAGCCTTATCTACTAACGCAGCAATACGAGTAGCATACCTATTTGAAAAAGACAAGCATTTTAAATCGTAAATGATTGCTGCATAAGTGGTGAAAGTCATTCAATTTATTACCAGTTTAAAAGTCCTCAGTTGCAGTTTATTCATTTCATTTCTGCAATCATTTTCCTTTCCCTGTGAAACGTTAATCAAACTTTAAGCATTATAAAACGTCATTCTCATATCATCCGTTAACTAATATGATTATTGTTTCAGGAGTGATTGCCAGAATCAACAACAAAACTATAAATCTAAGTGCATGTAGGAATTTGAGAAAATCTGTTGCAAATGTTAGTGAGCTTGGTTGCACGGCACTGCTACACTATTTTTTTCTGAATTTAAAAGCGTTTCTAACGCTTCATAATAGTTAGCGTAAAATTTCAAATATACAGAAACATGGACTTTACAAGAATTTATTATGGAAACTTTTATTTGATTGTTTGTTCTAAAATATGTTATTTCATACACTACATTTTTTTCAAAAAAAAAGCTGAAAGCTCTCAGCTTTAAAGCTAAACTGTACGTCGTAAATTAGTACTAACGACTAAAAGCTGCCCACTCTTAGAATTTGGAAAAAAAATGTCGAACTGCCTGAAATTATTATATTTCTTAACGAATTAACAAATAAAACTATGCCAGTTTATTCATGTAATTTACAAAGTATTTCTGTATGTCGCAAAATAAAAAGCGTTTTAATTTACGCGTTTCAGAATCAACTTGCCGTTCACTGTCTACACTGACATTCAGCTCTCCTTGAGGCCCCCTTCTTGACGTTAAACTGTTTTCCTTAGGTGTTAAGTCTGGCCAAACACTTTTCTTGACCTGTTATAAAGGGGACATGACATATGAATTGATCTGCTTTTCAGAGACCAAGAAAGCTTCACTTTCAATGTACATGTAAATGCAAAATTTGTTGTGCACTTGAGTAGAAAACTATTTGATCCAAACCATGAAGTCGATGTTAGAGTTTTAATGGTGGTAGTTTTATTTAACGTGGGGCTCTATTAGGTGACAGGTACCCTTTTCTCTTTGTTTGGCAATTTGGTAAGCTATATTAAGCCCGGGACACCACATTGTTCGTGTATCCACTACAAAGACAACTCCTGCGCCTCACTGAATCTGTTGTGTTTATAATTTTGCATAATACGACCTTCACAACTAGATAGAGTATATGTCAGTACGACTACCTGACCACAGTCTTTTTTCCACACTTCAATGGTTTTTTGGATACCTTTATAGTGGCTTTTACGACCGCTTTGCAGTTGGTACGGTATGTGCTTTTTTGTATTCTGTGTCAGACCTACCAGATCAGTTGTTGAAAACACCAGCAGCACCTTTGGTGAATGGTTGCAGTAGCAAACCATTTTGTACACATCTCTCTAATGGATAGTCGTCGGAGATCTAAACGTGTATATATGAATATTACGAAGTTTCATTCCCCGTTTTCAAAATTTGTTGGGTTAATGAAATAGAGCCACAGTCTGTTAAGGATGAACGGTATGCATCGGAATAAATGTAACCAAATGCTTTTTTGTATGGCATATTTCAAGGTAATTGGAACTTTCAGCTTTGCGGTACATGTACGTGACCTTCATAAGCGCTGGACGTTCTGGTTCCCTGCATAGACTGAAAGGTCCCATAGACTAGATCAGTAGAAAACGGGGCATGTATCTAATGTTAGAGAGAACAAAATGTTTTAGGTGTACAGTATAAAGCACGTGTCACTTTTCTGGCATGTATATCATGTTAAATTTTCATAATTCCGACGACATAAAATAAAGAGATTGTTAGTCATCTTCCAAGACGTCATTTACCAGGGATTACACTAAGCCGGCCTGGGTCTCATTCAAATGACATTACTGAAAATGAACTTTTAATAATTGTAATGACTGCTTCCACAATGC
>JAFMSR010001659.1:0-25835 GCA_022818135.1 Saxidomus purpurata
CGACAACAGTATTTACCCAAACCAAAATGAATGCTTGCAACAAGCTTGCGGTAAGCTTGTGGCAAGCTTGCAGAGGCTAATAATGCTTTCTGTAGGCTTGCAGCAAGCTTGCGCGAGCTTGCAAGTATTTTCTTACAGAATTCTGCAAGCTTGCGATAGCTTTGCAAGCTTGCGCAAGCTTTTTTAGTTGCAAGCTTTTTTAGTTGCAAGCTTGCGCTGGCTTTTTTGTTAGAATTGGACTTAGAAAATTTCATGGTAGTAGTTATATGGAAAAGAGTGAAAAATTCTAAGTTCAAAAACATTGAAAAAGTTTTAAAAAATCATTGTTTCATGAAGGCTTATTTTTATAACCACATATTGGGATGCAAATTAGATGACATGAAATAAAGAATCTGAATTTCAAGTAAATTCTGGGAATTCTTAAAATTATGTTTATTTTCTCAGGTGTGCAGAAGTTTGATTCTAAAATTAATTTAACTGTAACTGACCTGAAACTAAAAATAGAGAGGAAATAGCATGAACCCATAAGTATGTGTCTATATAATAAGTCAAATCCTTTTTCCATGTTTTATAAACAACAGTTCTGTAACTGCCCTTTATTTTGCAAATCTTCATTCACTGATATAAACAGGAGGCAAGGTAATTAATCTATGTGGGCAGTGTGGGGTCATTCAGGGAATTTGGTCATAAAAATAGATAGCATACAAAGGTAGCATTCAACATTGTTCTGTACAATCACCACCTGGAACCCCAGTATCAATTTACAGGAAGAGGGGAATCTCTACAGGAAGTGGTCATTTTGATTGTTGATTCAAATGTTAGACATGTTAGAAAGTTTTTGAACAAGTTTTTAAGAAGTGTTTATATGTGGATACTTTTGTGAACTTTCTGCTGAACAGGACAGTATCATTTGCATAAAAATAATTATTAATCTAAGATACAAAATGGTGGTTTAAATCACTTAAGTGTTAACTGAGGATTCGATAAGCATGCAGTGGCTGGGCAGAAAAGGTATAATGTTTATTTGATTCATATAACATATATGTATATGTCTAGAGTAGCAATTACTGAAGATATTAAGTAATAATTATGTGATCATTAAATAAATAGACCACAGAAGTATAACATGGAAAAACAAATCTATAAATGTATGTAAAAAAATGGTGACTTAAAATTAACAACTAACAATTTCAAATTCAGTCCATTTACTTTTTTTCTTTTACATGATGCTAAATTTCCTAAAACAAACATGTCTTTTTTTTTTAGTAAAACAGCACATTTTTGTTCATAGAAAAGATTTCACAAAATATTTACAGAAGATAAAAGGCACAGCACATTTCCACTGAGCATGCTTTAATATAATTATGTTAATACACCATAAATTATGTAATAATGTTACACTTGAATTCAATTGGTATTCAAGGGGGATTCTACTGGTATTCAGATGGAATTCAACTGGTATTCTCATGAAATTCCACTGGTATTCAGATGGAATTCCAATGGTATTTTTCAATGGTATTTATGACATTTCCACTAGAATACCAAGGAATTTCACTGGAAAAACATAAGCTATTCCAGTGGAATAGCAGAACTTTACCATTTAAAAATACTAGTGGAATTGAGATGAAATTCCAGATAAAGTTCCAGTGTTATTCCAGATCTTTTCACTGGGATGATGGTCAGCTGTTCAGGATTTTTTCATATTTGTATTAAGACATAAAACTTTTAAAAGGGCATAATTAATGTTAACTATAGTATACACATTTGTTTTTCTTTTTTCAGTTTGCATGCTTGCAGGAAGAAAAATACTACCTCTACTGCGCAAGCTTGCGAGTGTAATAACAAATAAAATCGCAAGCTTGCGCAAGCTTGCCGCGAGGTTCCAATTCTAAGCTTGCGCAAGCTTCATGAACCACAAGCTTGCGCAAGCTTGCGGATTGCAATGAACCGCAAGCTTGCGCAAGCTTGCGGATTGCAATGAACTGCAAGCTTGCCACAAGGTTCCAATTCTAAGCTTGCCGCAAGCATCATCTGCAAGCTTGCCGCAAGCTTGTGGCAAGCATTTTAAAAAGCTTTGGTTTGGGTACAGCGCTTTATTTAGGATTTACTTAAATATTTCACATTATACAGCAAGTTTTCATAACAATTCAAATAAATGTATTTATATTATATCAAACAGACTCTTTGCAAAACTAATTCTTATTTAGATAATTGTGTGACAGTTCTGGAAGGTTTTTGGGAATTATATATTTGTTACCAAAATATAACACAAAATGCAGATTTTTATTCTTACCAATCAGTTGAACTCTAAAAAAGATTAAGTTCTTTGAAAATTACTTTCTATAACATAAATGTTACAGTACTTGGTTAATGATTAGTTAAGAGTATGTATCTCTACAAAAGTCTAAAATGAAAAAAAAGTTAATCTTAAGAAGTGCACAGGTTTATTTTTTTTATCAGGCTGTAGCAAATTCAGTGTGCATAACCCACGTGACTTGCGACGTCATTTTTAGCTACTGCGCCAAGTAAAAAAGCTCCCGACTCGGAGTTTCAAAAGGCTGTAAGTATTTCATTTTTAGGTCTGTTATTTTGAAGTATAGCTTATTCTAAGCGGAAAACAGTCTTCTTTCCATAGATTATAATCTATCCTTCACCAGTTTAGTCGTTTGGTCCCCAAAATGAGGCGAGAAATCTTGGGAGCTAATGTGACAAGTGTTCACACATTTTGTAACCTAGCCCATTACTATGTACATAAACAATGTTTCTAACAGTCAACGAGAGTTCACGAGGATAATTAGCATCTGAAAAATGATTTAAAAAATGACTTTAATGCAGAAAAAGCTAAATATTTGTTCTTTTGAAAATGGGCTACGGTGCAAGCAAATTTAGTAAGGGCTAATGCGACAAGTCACTTTAGAAAGAGGAGTACGTTAACTGCTATCAAAAAGGTTGTCTTTTGTACGCATGCGTTTTTGTGTTTACTTTTCATGTTCATTTGCATGTATATTTACACGAAATTAAAAACAAATGAAAACAGAAATCTCAAATACTTTACACTATTTCACTGGTCTCAGATCATGGAAAACGTATGCACTTATTGCTTTCAAAATCAATTGTTACGGTCCGATGCAAACTGCAATTTTAATTTAGATCTTTACGGCCTGTGGCAGATACTTGTTTTGGCACATATTGTATGCTATTCTAGATATATGTTTTATGTAAGTGTGGATAAATGAAACAAACTAACACACGATAAGATGCGGAAGACTCTGAAACTTATTGTTGGTATCTATCCTTTTAAAACTATAACAATGTTATTCTTTTCAGATGACATTTACTTTGTCAAGTTTACATAACGTAAAATATAACATGGAAAATGAGATTTGAAACACTTATTAGAAATAAGGCAAGTACCCTTTTTGTGTCGCCCTTTCCGCGCAGTCAAAGATTTTTATTTATTGAAATTATAATCATCAGGTTTTGCTCTTTTAAATGATCAAATAAAAAATTTGATTTTTTGCTAAAAATCTTCGAATCTCACCAGCAAATGCATTTATATAAACGCGACGTTTCAGTGTTTACAAACAATGACGTCATTCTTTTCATGCCGAAATACCGAAAATTGTTACATTAATCGGAAATTCCGTTCTTGGTAAGGTGAAAAGCTGTATATTCTAAAGGATAAACGTCTGAGTAAATTTAGAATCAATTATAAATGGCCATGAAGTTTAAATTATTTTAAAATGTTGATATGTTAACAAAAGGAACAAGTAACGAAAAAACAAAATATGGAAATTGTTGACAAAAAGAAACGCGACTGTTCTGCTACCTGCTTCTCACCATTTTTGTATTCTTACAGAAATACAAAAACAAATTCATCACCAGTAATAAGTAAAAGAAACGATTCATGTAATCAGGTTTCAGATTCAATAATTTCATTTATGATAATCAAATAAAAAGTTAATCCCGAAATAGATATATTTCAACACAAAAAAACGATCATATAACATAGGTACATTTGACAATTAGTTTAGACAGGCAGTCTTTTTTCAGGAGTAGCATACAGACGGACTCGTAGGACTTCTAAAGAGAGTAGTAAGTTCGTCTGATTTATTCTACCATTTCTAAATGAAAAGTTCACAAAAAGAACTAACTCATAAGGAGGATCCTTATGGTAGAGGTAAAATCGATATGAGTCCTCTAAACTAGCTCAACAATTCCCAAATTCGATTACATTATTACACCCGATAAGGACCCTAAACTGATAGCTCTTAGGTTGTATAGGTCCAGGGTTCGAATCCCGAATCATGCCTTAGTCCACCAAGCTGAAATGGGTAGCAGTGACAGTAAACGTACTACAACTCTCCACGAGGGTTACAAAATCTCGTATATCTCTGACTGTTTACGACATGCTCGTTTTTCTGCAGCAGTATTTCAAACAGGGAAATACTCCACGACCATTGCAAAGTTTTAGAAGTCAGTTTCAAACCGAGGGATGGTTGGTGCCCGAGCCCGTTAGGGCGAGGGCACCAACATATCCCGAGGGTTTCTGCAGATGTTATAACACGAAAAAACGTGCGTTAACCCTACAAAAAAAACTTTGACCTCGCGGATAACGCGCTATATGTCAAAATCCGTAAATTTTGACGAAACAAATTCACTATGTTTTTGGTTTCGGACTATTTGTTTTCGCAGAAATATTGGTTTTGTAATGCATGAGACACATTCAAAATTGCTTCTACCAAATAAAATAATGTACACTTGAAAAAAGTGAAATCGCCAGAATATTATTGAAATTATGATAGAAAAACGATCAATTTTCGTTAGAAAAACGGATGCCCCCAGATGGCGCTTTTTATGTGAATGTTAAAGCTAAATAGAAAAACAGATTTAATTCTTGAAAATATAGATGTAGATCTTTACCTGGGCCGAATTTCGTACTTTTCCATCTACTTTTTGAATTCTGGTCCTAAGGTCCGCAGTTACCTTAAACAATTCTGATATATATATTTTTCTTTCAAAGTTCTGTCGTTTTTCAACAGAAATTGTTTAAATTTTTGCACCGTACTCTAAAAGTGACTTGTCGCATTAGCCCTTACTAAATTTGCTTGCACCGTAGCCCATTTTCAAAAGAACAAATATTTAGCTTTCTTTGCATTTAAGTCGTTTTTTAATTCATTTTTCAGATGTTATTCATCCTCGTGAACTCTCGTTGACTGATAGAAACATTGTTTATGTACATAGTAATGGGCTAGGTTACAAAATGTGTGAACACTTGTCACATTAGCTCCCAAAATTTCTCAAATTTGACCATTTGCCTCATTTTGGGGACCAAACGACTAAACTGGTGAAGGATAGATTATAATCTATGGAAAGAAGACTGTTTTCCGCTTAGAATAAGCTATATTTCAAAGTAATAGACCTAAAATGAAATACTTACAGCCTTTTGAAACTCTGAGTCGGGAGCTCTTTTACTTGGCGCAGTAGCTAAAAATGACGTCGCAAGTCACGTGGGTTATGCACACTGAAATTTGTTAGTTTATATCACTCAAAACTGTAGGTTAATGTTTCATTTGGATGCATTTACTGCAATAAATGAATACCATTAAACATGATTAAGTTATTGTCTATCAAGTACTAGTATTTACCTACATGACCTTTGAAAATTTCAGTTTTAAAAGCTATGCATGGCATAGATCTATTAAGACTATTGGGCTTCATGTTAAAATTTTAAAAGCATTAGTTTAATTATCAATACTTATCTTAATTTTTTGGCAAATTTATTTGAAGTTCAGTTACCAACTTTTATAAATTTATTGTACATGTTGTAACAGTAGCTGAGACAAAAGCTAGTCCATCACTGATGTCTTAGGAACCATGTGGTCACATTACATAATATTATGCAATATTATGCAATGTTTTCATAAGCTACATTTTTCAATAGGACAGTATTGCCCTTGGCAATATACAAGGGTCATAAAACACTAAACTGATTGGCGTGGGTCACTAAGTTTGTATATGTGCACATCATAATTATGATTTAAATTATTATTATTGAATGGTTTCTGATATACTGATCTGTTATATCCAAGATTGTATTACTGTCATCAAAAGTTATATCAATGACTTAGATACTGACACATACAAAATCATTAAATGTTATGATGTTCAATTTGGCTTTAGAACAAATTAAGAAAAAAGTACTTTAATCCTTACTGTATGACTGATTCAATCTTTCCATTTCTCTGTAAGAAATGAGTTAAAAGCTTGACCATTAAGACAATTAGGGATTACATTATTCTTTAAAAGTTCACTTGTCGTTAGGGGTGTAGCTGTTTATATTAGTAGTTATCAAAATCATTATCTAATTTAGTTAATTATCATGACTGAAATAGTATAAAGCCTATAATATAGACAGTGTAGAGAAAAAATGTCAAAACTTCCTTGATTTATGTAGACTGGGATTCAAGTTTATTTGTTAATTACTCATTAGCCTACTCAAAAACAAAACTAATATCGAACAGGGAATGCCACGTACCAAAAACGCAGCCTCCCCAAAACGAGCCCCACAGCACCCAGAAGTGCACACCACCAACACACACACACACACACACACGCACACACACACACACACAACACACACCCACACACAATCATGCACACAAGCGTTGTTGAATGCGTTCCATGAAAGTGATTATAAATATGTATGAAATAATTAATATTTTTTTCATTTTTGTTTTCAGACCATAGATATGTGTCACAAGCTTGGCATTCCACTGTCACAGACGGCAATGTACAACAGAAAGGAATAAACTGCTGTCTTCCATGTGAAAGAAACACCCCCTCTAAAGAAGGTCACTTTTAATAATCAAATTTCAAACAAATTGAAGAATTCTTACTGTTTTGTAATTTGATTTGCCATGAAACAACTACCTACTTCTAAGTTATTTTAGTGAAAAGAATTAACAATTTCCCATAAGATTTTTGTGCCAACCAATTAAATCACACTTAAAGATGTATCAGGGCCTTCAGATTGCTCAATATTTTGAATATACATGTAGTTATATATTATACGTTATGTTAACAAATACATGTATGAACAATTACTTTCATCAGATAATTCTTTTTTCTACAGATCACACTATTGCTGATGTAATGACTGGATATATTTTTGAGAAAACATTGGAGCCTTTTGGGATTAACTTCCAGCAAAGAGTGCATCCTTTGATGGGTACAGATAAACAGAAGGCAAATTGGTTAAAACAGGAAATGACATGTATGTGAAAATAACATGCCATTGAAATACTGTAAAGTCGTGTTTGAGCAACTAAATTTTTTTTAGTTACATGATGTGCTGGAGTTTATGAAAATGAGAAGTCAATATATTATGACTTTTTGTGTTGAAAAAAAAAAACAACAACAGTAAAATGGTGTAAAAGATATCTTGTTGGAGGTCATGAATGGATAGTCACACTAGAGAATGATTGTGAAAGGCCACCTAACACATGACTTCAGCTGCACACCATGATTATCTTAGAGCACAAAGATGGAGAAAAACATGAGAAATTACCTTTTCAAAGGTTGATTGGCTACACAAAATACAGTTTGTAGCTCTGGCACAATCATGTTAGTGTATGTGATAAGTGTTTTATAACCTGGGCAACTAGAATAACAGTGCTGACTTAGTAGTATGTAGCATTAATATTTAAACAACATCCTAAGCAATAGTCATAATTATATGCAAGTCATTATTATATGCAAATAATGGTAAAATATATGAAAGCTAACATGATAACGAGACAAAGTGATCAAAGAAAGTGAATTGAATGAATGGAAACACATGAAAGCAAAAAGGCTGATATTCATGAAAATATGTGCCATACTGCAAACTGTGGTGGAGAAATCCATATGAAACTTCTGTCGGAATGCATTCTTAGGGATGCATCCTGAATTATAATACATATAGAGAGAACAGCTGTAGAAATGGTGTTTAAACAATAGTACACACAAGCAGAATTGTTATTTTTGAATGACAGGGAGTAAATATAGAAAAAAAATAGTTTAGTAGGCCAAAACGTTTGTATAACATAGGTGAAGCAAACAGAAAATATGTTTTCAACATTTCTTTTTATCTCAATAGTAGGGATGAAATTTGTTGAGGTCATCATAAGATTACTAAACTGCTTAAAGTCCCAGGATCACATTGATTTACTGATAAAGAAAAATATATTTACTGATAGGATGCTGATAGAAGTAAAGAACCATGTTTTATTCACTCTAAAACTATGTTGACAAATGTCATTTTCATGAAAAGTTGCCAGAAAGCCTTAATTATTAGCTCACCTGGCTCAAAGAGCCAGTAAGACATCTTTATTGGTAAAATAAGAGCTACTAATAGTACTTGTAATTGTTACCTGGGAGTTTAAGCTATATATTATAGTTTCATTTTAAACAGTTAAATGAACAGAAAATGACAGACAACAGTTAAATTCAGTTTATAATAATTAGGAAGGGGAGTTTTTGCCTTGTGTCCGTTGTGTATGGAATAGAGGCTGCATTTTTCACTGGATCTTCATGGAACTTGGTCACAATGAATACCTTAAAGGTGGTCAGTCAAGCAACATTTGATGACAATTTTTACTTTTGTATATTCTGTTAGAGATTTATTCAAGGAAGAAAAAGACCCATTACATATCTAGTTAGATCCCTATTAGAAATTTACATTTTTAGTTCACCTGGCTACGCCAGGGTGAGCTTTTCTGATTGATGATTGTTCGTCGTCCGTCAACATTTTGATTCAAATGACATCTCCTCTGAAACCACTAGGCCAATGTTGATAAAACTATACAGGAATGTTCCTTGCATGAAGCTCTACCAAAATTGTTCCATTCCATGCAGAACTCTGGTTGCTATGGCAAAAAATAGGAAAAACTTTAAAAATCTTCTTCTCTGAAACCACAAGGAGCTTAGATATTTGGCATGTAGCATTTTCTAGTGGACAAGATTGTTCAAATTATGACCCCCGGGTCAAAATTGACCCCGCGGGGGTGGTCATCTTAGTTTTGCAGGCTTCTATAGGAAAAATTTTAAAAACATTCTTCTGTGAAACCACAAGGCCTAGAGCTTAGATATTTGGCATGTAGCATTGGCTAGTGGACCTCTACCAAGATTGTTCAAATTATGATCCCCTGATCAAAATTGACCCCACACGGGGGTCACTTAGTTTTACATCTATATATAGGCTTATATAGGAAAAACTTTTTCTCTGTAACCACATGGCCTAGGGCTTAGATATTTGGCAGGTAGTATTGCGTAGTAGACCTCTTCAAAGTTTGTTCAAATTATGCCCCTGGGGTCAAAATTGACCTTGCAGGGGGAGGGGGTCTCACTTGTTTAACAAAGACGTATAAAGGAAAACCTATTTTGTATATAACATTATCTAGTGATCTTCCACCAGGCAAGTGGACTTGTACCAAGGTGAGCGATATAGGGCCATCTTGGCCCTCTTGTATTAATTTTTATAAAATTTTGTTATTACTCCCCTATAATATGAAATTATTTAAAAAGTTGAGTATTTCTTTTTCAATATAATTTCTACTTTTACATTTGCATTGAATAAATATACAAATATTTTAACATTCTGAACCAAAACGCAAGTTTTAAAACTACGTGTAGCTTCTGAATTCGTTTATTTCCAATCTATTTTGGTAGGTAAAGGGAGGTAATAATGATTTTTCAAACTTGCATTTCTAATGAATTCCATCTAAATATATAATTGTTAATGCAAATATTTTACAAATATAATACAATAGGTCTTATATTTATACTTTCCTTAGGCAAAGTATGTGTATCAAATTTGAACTTATGATAAAATAACTCTATCTTGGTTGGGCAACCAGGATGGGAAAATCAAATTTTATAAAAAAAACCTCCAGTGAAAATCTTACTTGAATTAAGTGCAAAGTGAACATAAATGAGTGTAAATGATCAGATGTTAAAGTTTCAAACAAATCTGTTACATGTCATAAATCTGATTATCCACCTTTAATACAATCTAGGTCATGTTTGAATATGGATCTTCTGGGGTCAAAAACTAGATCACAGGGTCAAATATAGGAAAACCTTCTGTACGAAATATTGGTTGCAGTTTTATATTGGATCTTGAAGTAACTTTGTCAGTATTAGAGGCGTTATGATTCATCGCGGTTCACGATACACTGCGGTTTCTTTTACTTTTGCAGTTCACTTCAAAACATTACCAAAATTTGGTCTGTACAGTACGGCACAGTATTAATTTTACTGTTGGTTTTCAGTGTAAAAGGAAGTTAACCCTCTGAAGAGCTCAAATAAATTTTTGTTGTTACCAGCCAGGGGTGTAAGTTGTAACTTGTTTAGGTAATTTTGAAAATAACTACAGTAAGTGATAATTGAAACATTTTGTCAATAAAATTGCTTCCCTTTGCTGAAAGAAATAACTCCCTTGAAAGTAAAGGTGACCAAAATAATGGGAATTTCTGAAAACTTGTACAGGTAACAATTCAACATTTCAGTTTTTCCTGAATTTCTTCATTATAAGCAGATAACCTCTGCAAATACCTTTAGATAAGAGAGAGAAATGCAAGTTCTTTCTTTATAGCTGACAGTAATGACTTTTCAGTTAGACATAATGGATTTATTGGCAAAATTGTCTTAGAGATGACCTGAAGAATGTCCTACTTCAGACGGTTTTGTCGTGGCGAAGTTATTTTAGTGGATGATGAGTAAAAGATAAACATAACTTGTAGAAATTATTTTCAAAATAACTAAAACAAGTTACAACCCTGACTGGTTATGGTGATTTTCAGACAGGTGCTTCCCAACCTATATAAAAGGAAATTGACATTCACTTTTTTGTATTACAAGTTTAGAACAGTAAGTTGTCAATGTTACTTATATGAATTAAATTATATTACATAAATATAACAACTGTTATTTTCATTGACTATATTCAGTTGTAAGCACTAATTTACAATTTGACTCGTTTTCACGAAGCTATTCATAGACTTTGGTCCATGGCTCAAAAATATGTTGCTTCCCACATACATGTACTTGTCGCAGTGATGAATAGATGGGCTTTTGCAATATGTATGTCAATGCTCCTGAAGGAACTGTGAAAGGCACATTAAAAGTTTGGTCCACATCTTGATACTGTGAGACACCACTTTTGGGGCATTTGTTACTTTCCATTGACAGCTCTAACGACTTGTTTTCTAAATATTTTTATTAACATCGCACTAATGGATTTGAATATTTTCCACTGCAAAAACCTTAAGCCAGAGATAGGGCATATCCCCCTGCACATCTTTTGAGGCCAGGCACTTGGAAAATATCCGCTGTATTATTCAATTCATTCCTCAGTTCACTGGTGCTTAGAGGTGGCAGTTTGTGATTAAATGGAGGTGGCGGTCCTTGCCAAATTAATGTGTATTGTATGCCCTAATGGTTAAAAGAAAAGGAAAAAAGCCATGATCTTGTCTCTTATTAACTTTATGTAATAGACATTTTGTAAATTTGAAAGAAGACTACCATTTGCAATGAATGCACTGATAAATTTAATACAATGGACTGTACCAATATGTAATTTCTGTATAGATATTAAAGCCCCTGGATCACTTAAAATGTACTGATACAGTTACATAAATTTATTGATAGGATAATGATATAATCATGTTCTATTCACTCTAAAACAATGACGTTGACATAATTATGCATTTCTTTTGTATTCAAGTAGTTTCTTTCAGAAAAAGAGTTGCTATTTGCAAAAGCATTGGAAAAAATACTGCACTATGTTTCTGATATGTACTTATCGATTTAAAAAGCAAAGTTAGGAATGGTTTTGGCACAAATAAAGGTCTTTTCTGTCAGCAAGATATCTTTCTTGATAAAATGAAAGCTACTTGTAAATGTGATCCTGGGACTTTAAACATGACTTATTCTTGAAAATGTGTCAACTTTTGTAGAGCAAATTCAAGGCTTGTACTACAGTTGTATTTTGAAATATGAAGTATACACTCTATTAAATGAAGTTCAGTACTGATGGACTAAGAACATCATTTAGTTAAAACTTATTTAATTCACTCTGATTGTGGAACAAGTTCTTGCAATGTATATCATCTACTCATGATGACTGTTCCCGTGTGTTCTGACCAGCACTCACACCGATAGAATATTCTTTTCATCATCATTTTAATCATGAGATGTTTCATATTTCCTCACTCAAGCCAAACTAGAAAAATTTATTAGGCCACTTCTCTATTTCAGTAAGTTATATTCAATGCTCCAAAGATGTAGTCTCTATCTAACTCCATCTTATTCATTGTCCGAGTCCGCCACGCAACTAATGCAATATTTGCCTGAACATGACTTACTAGATTGATCTATGGTCTTCTGCCACCCAGTCGCACACAAATACTGCAGCACCAAAGACATCAAAATATATACTGTGATTGTTTTCTAGGAAAACTGCATGGCGAAACTCTTGTTGTATTCAGTGTCACTGTGTAGTTTTTCAGCTCATGGTCAGAATTATTGCTCTTTTGCTATAAGCAGGAAATGGTCAGCTCTTTCTAAACTCCTACCTGCTCTGCCAGCCTCCTTTAAAAGGAATGTCTCAGGACTGGCAAGTGGCAACGTTAACAAAATGATTAAAAAATCCAGGTATTATTCATTATATATACATTTACCAGTACTTATGATATACACTGCAGTTCATTCTGTACATCCTGCTTTCGATTACATTAAGTGAGCGAAAAACATGAGCATGCTGCAAAGTGCATATAAAATGAGTAGTCCATACTTCTGCACAGTTGTAAATTATTTAAGAAATATTTTGTGTATTGGAAGTTTTTGTTCTATGACCAAAGGATTTTTCAGCAACCACTCGAACATCACTTTCTCTTTCACAGTAGATTTCTAAATTTTAACACTGAACTTTCTAATCTTTATTTGATCAAGGCTTTTAATATAAAGTTATTCAGACAGTGCCTGACACAAATTTGATCACTTGTTTTCTTGACAAATCTGCTGACTGTGGCACTATGGACAATAGCTAGTACATCTGAGCACTGGGGAAGCGACTCGCAGTTTCCGATTGGATCAATCATCATGTTGGACTAATATCTTTCTTTCCTGAAATTAAGATAGGATGAAAATTAGCATGTTGTAAGTAGAGATTTAGGCACTTGATCATGCCGACATTGAATACCTTACGCTGGTTAATCTCTTTAAACAAATTGCATTTTAAAGTGTAAGCTATGACATAAACCGGCAAACTTTTGACGCATTTTACTAATAGCTATCACTGTACATTATGGAAACTAACAGCAATTAGTTCAGACAGTTTCTTTATTCTTTTATTGCACAGGTGATTTAGTAAATAAAGCAATTTATATAAAATAACATAATTGTTTTTATTACTAGAAACACAATTCAAACTCTTTAATATAACCAGGCGGCATTTTTTTTATACACCAGACTGGCCGACAAGACTTAGTGGCAGAGACCTTAATAAATAACAATTGTAATGTGGTATTTTTGTCGAGACGTGTCAATCTAATTAACAATGTGTAAAATGAGTAGTTCATTTTACTCGCGGTACATGTATTTTGAACTGCGGTACACATTAGCCAGGCCCTGTTTTACAAACTACCAGTATATTGTTGCAACACAATTGGAATCATTTTTATCCTGATAAGGCCGCATCTTACAACATTTGGCACCTTTGACATAGAAGAGGTTTGATTATATTTATATATAGCCAAGTGATGGGTATACCGCACATTTTACGAGTATATGTTGCCTTCAGGAGTAACCTGTCAGATGTGTAAACTGTGTTCTCAAAGAATTAAGACAATAAAATAGTCACAAAAAATAAAGACGGACATAGCCCTTGAAAAAGTTTCAAAAGTTGGCCTGTTAGTTCAATCGGTAGTGAATGAGACTTGTAATCTCAGGGTTGTGGGTTTGATTCCCGGGGCTGACCAACTAAAATTACTACCGAAACAGTCTTTCGGATGTGACTTAAAACTGAGGTTCCATTATGTAATACACCTGGCATGTAAAAGAACCTAGAGTGTCTCTGGAATTGGGACGCTTTCTGTATCTTGCACTATCCTCCGAAAACTTAAAATAACTAACCTCTTCTGGGGGCGTTGGTTGTATGGATTATCTAGTACCAACGATAAAACTCTAATTAAAAAAACGGTTCGGATCGTTACAGTTTAGTTAAGTTTATGCTAATTTATTTTAGCTTGATTGTGAAGAAAGCTTGCAGCTTATCGAGTCACTCTTGAGTCCACTTCCTGGAAAAACCAGTACTGGTGTCATATGAGGAGGTATGGTCGTGACCCCAATGGGGCTCGAACTCGCAACCTCTGGGATGAGTGACCGACACTTTAACCTCTACACCACCGCTCCCCTTGTTACAGTGAAGTGTCCAAGGTTACTTCTTAGTGGTCCGACAGTGTTTCTCATCGGAATATAAAATACAAGTTTGCCAGTACTGAAGTCCTATTAAAGTATTGTGTGAAAGAATTAAAAATTTAAAAAAATTAATGTCATTTATAAATAAAGACGTGGGCTCCTGCTGGAGTCAAGCCACTAAACAAAAAATTGCAAAAGTAACATTAACTTCTTTTATTGATGTCATGCCCACCACTTAGTAACTCGTTACCAGGAGGGTATTACCAGTGGTCGTTCCCTCCAGTAAGTAGCTACTGGTAAAAGTGGAAATAGTGAGATTTGGGAACGACATAAAAAAATAGAAGTGCAATTGAAAAAACAAAAAGAGTAGTGCATGTCACCTCTGTGCAACCGTAAATATCTCCTGTCACATATCATGTAACTTACCACTGAGTCTGAACAACAGTATCAGCTCGGCACAGAGGCTTTCTCTTGCGTATATAACTTGTATATAGGGCTGATGTTTTCATTTTAAAAAAAAAATGTCTATTTTACATACTTCTTTGGATAAAATCTAAACATGCCGATTACCGACTTCCTTTTGCATCGGCGAGGTTGATTGGATGATAAGAAGACTATTGGCGAAAAATGCAGGTGATTGATTGAAATATGCTGGAATTGACCAGGTGTTATCCAGAGCAAGACATGTAGCCCAATGATATGCGCTTGCACGTTTCACGTTTAGCGACTACATGTTGGGCATGCGCACTAGCAATTGCACGGTTTCCTACGCGCTGCACGCTGGGCATGCGCACTAGCAATTGCACGGTCCTACACGCTACACGCTGCACGCTGGGCATGCGCAGTAACATACCGTGCAACACGATCGTGTCCGACACGCGTGCAACACGCTTTTACACGCAAACACGGGGAACCTACACGCAGGCGCCACTGTAACTCAATTTCGTCCAATTATGTCAATCTGGCCAAAACTCTCAGAGACTGCCACAATTGTATATAATCAATGTCACCACATTCACATCGAGGACTGTCAACAATGTTTTTGGAGTACAGAGATTCTTTAAGATAACTACAATGTGTTCCAAGTCTGGTGTGTAATATTTGATATATGCGTTCTCCATCATAGCAATAGGGTGGAACTTCCTCTGTATTTGAGTTAATTGTGCGTTTAAAGCTGTCACGAGATGGGGAGTTTCTTTGATCCGAAGTTAGTTGATTCCACGCATTAGCTTCTGATGGTAAGAAAGTGATTTATAGAGTTGAATATGACATGAGATTCCTATGGAATCATTAGCATTTATAATCCGACGAGCTTCTATTTGAATTTTCTCCAATTAAAACTCGTCATGTTGTGTAATGTTGTCCAAAACTACATCAGGCTATTATAAGAGAGGTCGAATATATGAAATATATATAGTTTCAAAGGACCTTCTATCAATAATGAAATTAAGATTCCTCAACATATTGATGCTTTGCCAGGCTCGATGTGTTCTTTCCAAAGTCCATCACTAGCAAATGTCATACCTAGGTGCGTGTGATTAAGAACATACGATATATGTACACCATTCACGGTGAGAGGATAATGATGCGGCTTGTGGATATTGCGTGAAATCAGCATGGATCGGGTCTTATTCGGGTTGAAGTCAACCAGCCACCTTTCTGCCATTTATAATTTGTTTGGCAAATCAGTATTCATGGATGCCGCAGCAATCAACGGGTCGTCAACAATGATATAGAGGTTAATACCATCAGCAAAGAGACGAATGATGAGACCAATGTCGTGTCGGTATTATTTTTATATTATAAAAAGTATTAGGACCAAGAATCGAACCTAGAGGAACACCTGCATTTATAGAAACTATTTTCAAACAAGCTCCAGATAGAACAACCCTTTGTATTCTATTGGACTCACAAAACCAGTCCAATTATTCACCTGCTATGCCTGTTGCTTTCAATTTATGTAACAACCCCCGATGCTATACGCGATCGAAAGCCTTTGATGTGTGGCTGAAAACGGCTCGCACTCTGCATTTATCGAGTGCTTGGCAGAAAGTGTTATAAATGGAAACAAGTTGATTTTTTGTAGAGTCGTTAGGTACGAAGCCTGATTGTAGAGTAGTGAAAGTACAGTCTGTATGGAAGAAGTTAAAGACGTGTTTGTGTATATTTTTCATTAGTACCTTGCTTATGGTGCTTATGAGTGAAACTGATCTGTAATTAGATAACATATGAGGATAATATTTTTTGTAAACGGCGCAAACGTGTGCAACTTTCCATTGTGTTGGGATTCTACCGGTGTTCCGTTAATTGTTCGTTTTGTCCTCGTGTGTTTGCTTTGTATGCTTGTGTGTGTTGGTAGTGTATGTTTGTGTGTGTACATGATTGTGTGTGTGTGTGTGTGTGTTGTGTGTGTGTGTTGGTGGTGTGCACTTCTGGGTGCTGTGGGGCTCGTTTTGGGGAGGCTGCGTTTTTGGTACGTGGCATTCCCTGTTTGATATTATTTTTGTTTTCAAGGGATTTATTAAAAGGACTGCATAGCCGAATTACCTATTCCTGTGGGAGCTCCTTAATAACTTTATTATTAATTTGTTCCTTACCCTACGGTCAATGACTTCAGTGCAAAAAAACAAAAATAATATCAAACAGGGAATGCCACGTACCAAAAACGCAGCCTCCCCAAAACGAGCCCCACAGCACCCAGAAGTGCACACACACACACACACACACACACGCACACACGCACACACACACACAACACACACACACACACACACAATCATGTACACAACTTTATCAATAGTTATAGTGCTGTTGTTCAAAACAGGAACATTTGAGTAAATGTGTAGCTCTGGCATTTTTGTGTTGTTGAGTTCCGTTTGTGCTTGAAAGAAAGTGTTTTGAAGGTCTGATTTCTCATTTTCATCAAAAATCAAGTTTCTATTATTATATAAATGTTATATTCCTTAACAGGTTCTTGTTGGTGAAATAAACCTTTTTAGTACTTTCCAGTATTCAGTGGTGGTAAGGTTTCTCTCTTTGACTTTATCCGCAAGTTTTATAGGTGTGTCGTAAAGTGCAAGTATATATGTTTATAAAATTTGAATGTTAATGGCAATTGATTGCTGCTTTTGATGTGACTCATACGTAAACGCTAAGAGTTAAATCCATAATTTATTTGCAGGTACAATAGTGCTATTTTCAATGCACTTACCGATAACAGGTTACTTCTAAGCAGTTAGCATCACGCCCTGAACACTTATATAAATAATCGAAGCCGGGAACCAAAATACAGTTATACATTTTAACAACATTTTGTCTACGTAACACAACATTTTACTAACCGATCCCCAATACCGCATCCGTTGTTGACATAACAATCCTGCGCGGTCATCGCTAAATTGACACCAGTAGCGAGAATACACCAGTACCATGGCGCAGTGGTAGCGCGTTCGCCTCAGGATTGAAGGGCCCCGGGCTCGATCCCTACCATAGCCGTGTCGGTAGTGTCCTTAGGCAGGACACGAATAATTCCACATTGCCTCTCTCTCTCTTCGAATTGATTCCATATAGAATGAGTCTCGAGACCGATTAATCTAAGTTGTAAGAACTTGTTTTGCAATCGAGAATAAATAAATTAGTATATATAGTACACCAGTAATATAATGCCTTGGTCACATATACTTACGACGTCCGTACGTTTTACAAAATCGTACGATTCCACCAACTTTTAGAATCCGTACGGTAACCGTACAATCGTAGCTTCTGGTCACATGCCTAAGAGCCCCATACGATCTTTTGGAAGATGCAATTGTAGATATACGTACGGACATCACATACAAGTCGTGCGTTAATGTGACCAGGTTATCACAATAACGCTACGAGCTCCTTACGCGTATGTTTTCAGTCGAAATTTGCAAAATCGCACGGAGTCCGTACGGACAATGTTGAGTGTTAATAGTACAACACATCTCTCAGGTCAAATTCAGTGTATGCTTTTTTGAACAGCTCTTGGAAGTGAGGATTATTTTTATGGATGTACCAGTAACCGACGACATGCACCATTTGAGTTACATTGCCATACGCAACATTGCCTCCTCCAATTTGAATGAGTGTTGATGGCTTAAACAGACATCAAGTATGAGAACAGGAGCATACAAAACAGATACAACATAGTTTCGACTAAAAGCATGTACTTGAATCATGATCTTAATAGTAAAAAACAAAACTGGGTAGTCTTGATAGATATGCGTTCATTCGTCATCAAGAATATTACCACCGTACTCGTTTAAGTGTTTTTGTGTCAGTTTCAACAATTCTTTTGAAGAAGCAATTTCAAGCTTATTAATATCAGTTGAGAGTGAATATCGTATCTATTTCTTCTATTTTTCGTTTCTGTGTCAGTCTATTCCTCTGTCTCATGTAAACCTCTTTGATGCGTTTAGCCTCAATCTGTACAACGTTCTGATCTGGATTCAAGTATTCGTTGAATACGAGTCTAAGGAAGGAATGATTTTGTTCGTTCACAAGCACAGTCACTGTGTATTTCTCATCTAATGTTTCCAGCTTTTCATTCAGAACCCCTTGTTCGTATCTTTGCTAAATGTTTTTACTATGTTCTGAAAATGTTTTATCGAACACGCTGTCGAAGTATTGTTGCCTGTGGCGAAAAATGTACGTTGTATAGGGTGAGTCCTTTTTTTGATGATACTGGTCTTGGTTGATAAAAATCGACATAATGTCTGCGTTTGCATTTCCCTGATGCTTGGTTTTCTCCCGTAAAGGCCTGTAGTAAAAAGGGACACCAGAAAACATCTTGACTCTAGAGAATGTCGTCAAGAGATCGTTTTGCTGAACAAGACATTTTACTTGACACTTTTGTAGAGACTTTGATGTAGTTCACCAAAATACTCTGACAAGATAAATGAACGTTGACCAGTTCTCGATCTTGTACTACTTTACGTTTTTGAACAGAGACGCGTACGCCCACATTTTTTTCATATTGTGTTCATTTAAGATTTCTGCAGTAATCGTCTTTTTGAATTCCCAGCGCTTTGCAAGCTTGTTGAGAAACGAAACTCTTGAAATGATTGAAACTATTATTTCCCACACTCGCCGAGCCCATCTGCATGCTCGCTCTCTTGACACTCATATTTTGAAGCATTACCTGGTTACTGTTGCCACCGTTGTTCTTCTTCTCATCATAGCGACCGAACATATATACTTTGCATCTGTAACTTATTTTGTTCTAGCGAATAGTTTTCTGTCAACTTGCTGTCGATGTCGACTGTCGTATAGCTCTTTATGGCCAATTTCAAGATTCTCACCTAAAAGCCCGGTTTGTTATCAATTAAAAGCGGCCTGACTTTTAAGAACACGTCGCTCTCGGTATGATTTTCGAAGTTAGATTGTACGAATAAGACAAGATATCGTATCATGTACAACAAACTCCCAGACGAAGCCCAGATTGTAGTCACTTGCAGCACTGTAAACGTTAGTGATCATTGCTTCAGCATTTTTTGTGTTAGCAACTCACTCAGCACTGTCATCCAGTTTCTTACAGGAGCGTATCGATAACTGCATGACTTTGTTAATCTGATTGCCGAGCCCCTTGAAGACTTTTCTAGCCCGATCATCGATGCTGTCAGTGGTGGTTGGAGTACTGCCAGCGATGCATTTTAAATCAAGGTTCGAGTTGTCGTTCAGGAAACCGAACAGGTCACGATGATGTTTCTCTCAACTGATCGTGTTGTTTTGGTCGAAGTTATTTTTGTCTTATGCACTTTTACTTTCATCGTCTATTAAAATCACCTACAGGACCAGTCTTGTTGTAGACACTTGATGTATGAAAACACATAACTGTTGTAACGTGATCTTTCTTTGGTACGAATTTTGGCGAATACTTGAACATATGAGACGGTGCAGAAACAGCACACTCCTTCTAATGACAGGTCTCGCACGTGATTCTTTCTTTGACCAGAGTGATAAACATCAATTATGTCAATAAGTAAAGCAGGATGCTTGCGTTTCCATACACGGCTTGTTTATGTTCGTTAAAAGGATTTGTATACGTGGAAACGCACACAACAGACTGCTTACTCTCTGTCATTTCACGACGGCACAGTTGTCTTGAATTGAAACATGATTCTTTATCTAAGATAATCAGTAAACGAAACAAAATTATCTGATAGTATCCTCGTATGCCGAGTAATCAAGGATAGGCTACTACGTGTTGATTTTGTCAAGTTCAAGATTTCTGGAAAGCTAGATTTTGAGAGCCGAGACAGAATAACTTTCGACGTTTTCTACATTGTTACATACGTGCGCTTTGATCTGATTGCTGAAGAAACAGTAAATATTGTGTAGATATATCTTTATGTTCTGTTCTGGTTTCTTGCAATAGCCAACATATCACTGTGTCATTGTTAAAAGCTCTCCCTTGATAACTCTCATCACGCGTTCGGACAGAGTTACATTTACTCTTTCGCGGTTGGTATAACCATCACATCTAGCAACGCCATTATTGTCAACATACACGTAGTGGTTGGAATATTCACAACCAAATCGGAGTTTTGGCCTTTCATCTAACTGAATTTGCACTTACGCTGCCTGTGTAAAGAACACCGCGGTGTAAACGTTTTTGATGCCTCGCAAATATTGTGCTGTCTCTTCATCTCGTTCATCGTCAGACAACATGTCACAGTCAATATGACTATATGTAGTCTTTCCTGAATCTTTCCCTGACTCTTTGCATGTGTTGTTGTTTTATTTCTCACCAAGACTTTATCGTACATATGCTCGAATTTTCGATGTCCCGTTTCGTGAATAACGAAGGCGTGCGTCGTACAATTGGCCAGGAGAGGCATTTTTATGTTGCTGATTTTATGTCCAAGAAGCATATTCTTGCCACTGATCAACTGTTGAAGAAAGATACCGGTTGGTATCATCGATACGTTTTGAGAGTACGCTGACGGAGAAGCATCTCCGGACAAACATTGCTTGAAGTCTAATTGATCAACATCAGATGTGTTGATACGTAACAGAAAAACGTACTCTTTGAGCACTACCGATTAGCCAGAGCACTTTCAAGATTTTTCTTGTCTTGCTCCTTTGATGAAATCGCCTTCATTGTGCCGATTGAGAATTTATGATCAAGTGAAGAAAACCTCAACAGTTCAAACGTTTTTACATGGTCAACGCAGCACACCTTTCTTTAATATTTTTTTTGTGGCTTGATAATCAGCAGAATTGTTTGAATTGATTGAAGTGTCACTGGCAACAGTGTGATAGATCCAATCGAGCACCGGAAGTAACTCGATAAACCCCGCTGTCAAACTTGCTGTAACCGAGCCACTCAGAATTAACTTGTTGTACTACTTGTTTTTGTAGAATTACCGCGTCAGTATATTTTGAGTTATACAAAGAACCCTATATGATTTTCTCGCTGAGACGAACGTGACTGTAAATATTGCCTAGGGCATTCAAGTTGATCTGATTGGTACGTCTTTCACTCAGAGTCAAGCTGGGATCGCTCATATCTTCCTTTATGAGAATGATTATGTCCAGACAGTGCATCTTCAAACTGTCTTCGTCAATTTCATCCGTGAGGAATAAAGATTCAAAATCTTCATCGATCACATAATTCGAGTGTTTACTAGCTTCAAGAAGTTGGCGACCCTAAGCGGTCTTAGGCGTTTCAACGAATTGAGGAGGCAGAAAAGATCGTAGATAGGTAAAACATTGTTTGCACGAGATAGACACGTCACTAATTGCATTCGAAGCACTGGCACTGCCGGTTCTCGCATTCGAAAGCGTAAATAGATCGAAATATGTGACTGAGTCAATGACAAATTAGCTCTTACTTTCCCTATGTGAAACCAGTATAGATAAAAATGACTTGTTTGTTCCAGCAAAGTCGTCTGATCAAGTTTCGTTGTATTTGCATGTCTTGTCGACCGGTCTTAACGATGTCTTCTCAGTGTGCTCAAATTTGAAATCACGACGTTCTTTCGTGAAATAGTGAACAACAAATGCGTGCTACCAAAGAGAGCTTTCTTCAAGAATATTGTCAAGGAGTTTATCAAAGAAGACTTGAAAGTCAAGGTGAAAAACTGATTTTAATTCAAGAAAACGTTCGTTCAGCGATGTCATTTTCTAGAACCTATACAGGACTATGAATTACGAACCATTCAAGATGTTTCTGATGGCATACTACTTTTTCAAGTATGGCGTGAGTCCCTCTCTGAACGTCATTAGTGACATATATGACAAATATTACGACTACAGAGAAACAACAAATCCGAAAGAGAACTACCATCTATTGAATTACATAATAAGACGGTACAAGCAAATTTCGTTTTCTGACATGGACACATTTGTATCCAAATTAAGCAGACAACTTGTTCCAGGTAGTAATCTATCTGTTTTACAAGGAAGACATTTAAAATGGTAGAGGACCTAACATTATTATTCTTCCCAACAAGACAGAGCACGGATACAGCGGACTATGTAGTAATGCTCTGTATATTTTGGAACATAAAAACAGACAACTCGACCTTCCCTCAAACTAATACCGACAAGACATAAGACAGATACAACAAAACTAAAACTTGAAACCAAACCCAACGAGATTTAGATTTCCGTTCGTCAACATGTCAGAAACTGAAAGATCCGATTACTAAGCATCATTTAAAGACGAGGTTTATGAAATACAACTGAGATCCGATCATAGTGAACTGATTTACAAGTACGATGAGAAACATAGTAGCTTTGATCATTACACAATATCAGTGACTGGTGGTTTATCAATCGAAGAAAATTACGAGTGTGCTATTGGATCTGTATTCGGAAAACCAGAGAACTTGCAAAACTTCAGTCTATTGCTAGACGAAACTCAAACATTCGATACAAAAACTATCTTGCGCCAAAGAAACTGTTCGAAACTGGTTGAGATGCTTAATCGTCAGTTCGGAGCAGATTCAATCCCTAAAAAATTGTTTGTTCACTTGAAACGGGTAATAAGATCAGCCGAGATGTCCGAGTTTCTTTACTTCGGTTCTTTAAATGATCGAGTCAATAACAATAAACAAAAGGTGACGTTTACTGCCTATTGATGGTCACTTCCTTGAAAAACGCAAACGGCAGTATGAATGCATTGCTATTTCTGATAGTGAAGAGGCGGAACACAATGATTTCGGGCATTATCATACTGGTGGAAAGAGCATGGGCGCCTATCCATGCGGAAGTGTTTCGGATACAGAAACATTTGAAACCGGGCAAAACGATGTTGGTAGACAGAACGATGCTTTACCTCGCGGACGAAAACTTGTATTCCATTGAACTGTTCTGTCAGTATGCGCCACCGAATTCAAGAATTATGCCAAGGTATGGATCGTTAGTCGATGACATTAATTTAGTACGACTGAACAACAGAAAGCTATGTTTCTTAAATCAAACAATGGAAAGTTTGCGGCATGTGATTGAGTGTCTGTTCAACCTTGGACACCGCTGAAAGACATTAATAAATGTTAATTACAGCGCATGAACAGTCAACAGTTTACGTTCTCCGGTGAGAACTATCCGAACGAAATAGTCATTAGTCCTTATAACACAACTGATAAACAAACATCGAAAAAATGTGAGAGTGCCAATGCACCATGAATTCGTTATTAAACAAAATGATAGGATTGACCAATTTGACATTACCAATTTTCAAGCTGGTTTGATACAAGTTACCGTGTCTGTTCTTGAAAAGAGTCCCATTACAAAGTATCTGCTAATTGATGACAATTGTTTGAGAAGAGAAATCAACCAGATGAAAGACAGAAGTCAAAAGTAAGAGAACATTATTTCACTGTTTATTTCGAGCGTGAACAGATAAATGTCATAGCAAAACAAACTGATCCTCAAAGGTCTCTCTTGTGTTTAGCTAAGTCTTCATAAGACAAACTGTCATCGAAATATCCACGACAAGCCATTGCTTGTGTCTTTTTCATTAGGGTCCTGGACTTCTTCATCACATTTTTCTTGCATAAAGTAGCCAATTTTTATCCACCAGACGACTGAAATCATAAAACCTAACTTTGTTGTTGTCGTTTCCCATAAACAATACATCGTCTCTTTTCGTCAACAATTCATCGTCGTACTTTTCGAGTTTCTTCAAATACTAGACAGGTAGATTTCTTTCTTCGGGTCTGCTTCGCAAATTGATTATACTCAAACACGTTTCAGGACAGCTGTTCATGAAAAAAAAAACACTGTTCCCGAAATCGAGTTGTATGCTGCCCATTTAATTTCGGTGATGATGGCTGTGTCCTTTATTGCTTTGGCAAGCACAAGTTTGTTGCTCATAATACTTCGTTCAACAAGGACAACACGATGACCAGATTTCGAAAGAAAATGGGTGTTTTCGATTTGAGAAGTTAGCGTCATGATTTGAAATGCAAATGTGGGCTTTTTCGTTTATTTTTTTTTGCTAGCCTTACCCAACATGTTGTCTAACCTATCTGTCGTTTGAACATTCTGGCAATTTGTGATGGGTTCAAAATAGTATCTTAACTTGAGGTGGGACCGTCTACCGAAAATGGACTACCCCACACAGTATATATAAAATGGAACAGCCAATTTCGATGTCTCTCACAATCTGATATGTCGGTAAATATTAAGGCGCGAAAAGAGGAGAAACTCAGAAAGTATCTACCGTCAAAAATTTAAATCATAGTTACACAAGAATTGAAACGAGTCATCAACAACTTAAAAGGCAGAAATGACGGAACAAAACATACAAAGTGGTACTGGAATATCGGAAGAAGTAAAGATTGTCACACCGGGTTAGTGAAATTATTTATGAAGTTTTCTTATTAATGTTCGACTATAACATTGAATCGAATAGGTAGTTATTTGTACTTATTCTATTTTGAATAGTTGTTGTTTGTTTGTTTGTTTGTTTGTTTGTCTGTTTCAGAGGAACAACGTGTCAAAAGTTGAAATTACTGGCGAATCATTGTTGCTCGTTTTGGGGAGGCTGCGTTTTGGGGAGGCTGCGTTTTCGGTACGTGGCATTCCCTGTTTGATATTATTTTTGTTTTTTTTGACTTCAAAATAGAAGAGCAGTCTGCCATTCAAAAAGCCAATGTCATGAACAAGTTACGATCGAAAAGAAAAACGAAATAGGTTTACGTCAATAAAAGTGTTGCGATCGTCATTTGTGAGAAAACTAAGATCAAGGACGATCAAGATTTGACTTGACAGCAGGATATTTTTTGAACACTTTGCGAAAAAAACTGCTTGTTGTACATGTATGAAGTGCTGAATTCTAGTGAGTTTGTTGTCACTGTTTTTTGAAAATCAATATCGATAAAACTAGCAAAGCCTCACTT
>JAFMSR010001660.1:0-25829 GCA_022818135.1 Saxidomus purpurata
AAATACATGTGGAGCTATCACTGAAGTCTGCCGCCGAGGTCAAGTGGTTAGAGTTGATGACTTGAAATCACTGTAACCTTTTATACCTTGAGGTGCATGGTCTTGGTTAGATGAACATTCTTATCAAGTTTCATTAAAATCCTTTAAGGGTTTAAATGCTATGGAGCAGACACTGAAAATGAATCACTTTAAGTATGACCTTGACCAAATGGTTATGAAATATCTGTTCTGCATGTCATGTTGATGGGTTAACCAAAATGTTCATAGAAATCCTTCAAATTGAGGGGACAATAAAAATCAATGACCCCTACTAAAAGTATGATCTTAAACCAACAGGCTTGGAATATAAGTTCTTTACTGCATCTTGATAACATTTGACCCAAATTTCAAACTTAAGGGGTTGAGGACATTATGAAGCTGACATAAGATCAGCCATCTGACTGACTGATCAACATACAAACTGACTGACAGACCGACTGTCTGACCAGCTGACTCTTCTATACCCCCAAACTTTGTTTGTGGGGAAAAAACAAACTTACTGCTGCAGTTTACTAATGATCCCTTGCAATAAATTTGCTTGTTCCTGTAATACACACAGACCTAAAACATGTACTTATCTGTCACCTGCATTTAACGGAAACCAAATTATGCAACACAGTTCTTTGAGCCATAACAGCTAGGCAAGACATGAATAGTAATGAATATCATCTTATTTAAAATAAGTCTATATTAATTTGCACAAATTATATTGATACTTTGTATCACCGTTTCTCTTGTTTAGTTATTAATTCATTCTGATCTTGCTCACTGCTCAGTTTTTGCCTAGAATTTAGGATAGGAATTTATTTCAACCAGGCAAGTATCGGGAAGGCGGTCTGATTCTTTTGCTTGCTACTGCAAGCGTAAAAGGTACCGTTTGATCTTTTTTGTTCTTTCATCAACGTTGACATCACAGTATTAGGACTGCCTGCAAACTTTAACTACAGTATTGATTCCCGTTTTGTATAGGCGCTGAGGCATAGTGGTAGAGTGATATTACTGCGACCTTCAAAATTCGTTCATTTTGAGCAAGTGTTTGTGAGAGCCCCAGGAAGCACTCATATTGTAGTTAATGTAAGCTGCAAATACTTGTTCTACAATATGTATATACTGAATCAATAACAAACTAGACCTATCACTTAGTGTGTGATTAACCACCAAAAGACTGCTCTATAAACTGTGGAAGTTCGTAGTAACAGAATACTTTGCATAAAAAAACTAAATAGAGATATTGTTTTTGTCAATAACTCTGTAATTTGTAAAGATAGAGTTATGGTTCTTGTACACTGCACTTCTTCTCATTGTGCTGGACCATTGTATGAAGTTGTATTAAATTCAAATCATTATGTCTCCCCCACCTCGGGGGGAGACATATTGTTTTTGCCCTGTCCGTCAGTCCGTCCGTCCGTCAGTCCGTCCGTCCATTCTTCGTTTCCGGACGATAACTAGAGTTCCTTTTGACCTACAGCTCTCAAACTTCATAGGATGAATGGTCTTATTGAGCAGATGATCCCTATTGTTTTTGGGGTCAGTAGTTCAAAGGTCAAGGTCACAGTGACCGTTGGTCAATTTCTCGTTTCCGGATGATAACTAGAGTTCCTTTTGACCTACAGCCCTCAAACTTCATAGGATGATTGGTCTTATAGAGCTGATGATCCCTATTGTTTTTGGGGTCAGTAGGTCAAAGGTCAAGGTCATACTGACCGTTTGTCAATTTCTCGTTTCGGATGATAACTAGAGTTCCTTTAGACCTACAGACCTCAAACTTCATAGGATGATTGGTCTTATTGAGCAGATGATCCCTATTGTTTTTGGGGTCAGTAGTTCAAAGGTCAAGGTCACAGTGACCGTTGGTCAATTTCTCGTTTCCGGATGATAACTAGAGTTCCTTTTGACCTACAGCCCTCAAACTTCATAGGATGATTGGTCTTATAGAGCAGATGATCCCTATTGTTTTTGGGGTCAGTAGGTCAAAGGTCAAGGTCACAGTGACCGTTGGTCAATTTCTCATTTCCGGATGATAACTAGAGTTCCTTTTGACCTACAACCCTCAAACTTCATAGGATGATTGGTCTTATTAATCAAATGATCCATATTGTTTTAATGGTCAGTAGGTCAAAGGTCAAGGTCACAGCGACCGTTGGTTAATTTCTCCTTTCCGGATGATAACTAGAGTTCCTTTAGACCTACAACCCTCAAACTTCATAGGATGATTGGTCTTATTGAGCAGATGATCCCTCTTGTTTATGGGGTCAGTAGGTCAAAGGTTAAGGTCACAGTGACCATTGGTCATTTTCTCATTTCCGGATGATAACTAGAGTTCTTATCAGTGAGGACATTTAACTATTATTGATATATCAGTGATATATCAGTTGTCTGGTTTTATATACTCTGTTCTTTTTTGATCTTTCCACCCTTATGCGGTCATTTCTTCCCCGCTGCGCGTTCAATGCTACATGGTCACAGCAAGGTGTATTACACGCATTGTTTTGTTTGCTGATGATAACTACAAATTCCTACTAGCGAGTGAGTTTTCATGCAATATGTAAGTATATAGTATATCACTTTCTATTCTTGTTAACTATTACTAATAGTATACATACATGCATGGCACCATTCAGACTATGTACATATTTATTGGTATTGCGTTACAACTTAAAAACTGTCAGTATTGGACTATTAGTTATTGTGGTTTAAATAATCAACATCAAATCTATTACTTTATGTACTGCTTTCACTTATAAGTTATGTGATTTACATGTACATGGTTTGAAAAAGGGAAGGAATAAAAAGTTACAGTTCTATTCCCATTATTCCTTCTTAGGTTCGCCTCCTAGTGGTGGTGCCGGGCGTCACTACATCTGCATGTTCACTCTCATATAGTGTAGAATTGTGTGTTTTAACAGTACCTTATGCGCATTATTGTATAAATGTACTTTTTCCTTCAAATAAAGTTACTTGATATTTTTCCTTTCCCTCAGAAAGGGCCATTTCATTTTGCAGCGCTACATGCTGCTATTACCACATTTTATAGCAGATATAGTGATGGCAAAAGAACCTGTTTGTTCAACTCATTGCATGAAACCTTGTTATCAAATAATCCAGTTTACCCAGGCCTTCAAGGCTGGTGTTTGGCCTTTGTGGCTGTCTTTAATATTTGTGTTGTTTATCCAAGGCCTTCAAGGCTGGTGTTTGGCCTTTATGGCTGGCTTTAATATTTGTGTTGTTTATCCAAGGCCTTCAAGGCTGGTGTTGGGCTTTTGTGGCTGGCTTTTGTATTTGTGTTGTTTACCCAAGGCCTTTAAGGCTGGTGTTGGGCCATTGTGGCTGGCTTTATTATTGTAGCCTTGTCATGAGAAAACTGATAATGTGGTCTTAGGCATTGATATATATATATATATGCGTCTATATTGTCTTATATCACTCTGTACTGTTACTAGATCGCTGGCAACATCATGTTATATATTAGTCAACAGTGTTACCCTGATCAGTATTCACATGACAAGGCTCTTCATAGTGCATACAATTTATTTTTCCATTACAAACACTTGTTCATTCTAGAACTTGCATTGAACTCAAGTTGAAACTGTTGTGTCATATTTATAATTCAGCAGTTTCCACTTGACTTCTTTGATGGTTTTGCAGTATTACAAATCTTTCTTTTTATAGCACCAACATGCAATCAGCTGTATCTGAAATGAAGAGAAATTCCTTGCAATTAACTGGCCTTTTTGCAAGACTTGTACAAAAAAAAATCACCATTGAAGAAGCTGACATTGAAATAATGGCAATAACAGATGCCTTAGATCGTAATGCAATGTGTTATGACAAGAACAGGGTTAGGTTAGAGCAAGAAAATAGAGATCTGCGAGTCAAAAACAAGGACCTGCACAAGGAGATCTACAGGAACAACGAGCAAGTG
Organism: Saxidomus purpurata; assembly: GCA_022818135.1. Classification (NCBI taxonomy): domain Eukaryota; kingdom Metazoa; phylum Mollusca; class Bivalvia; order Venerida; family Veneridae; genus Saxidomus; species Saxidomus purpurata. The sequence goes on from JAFMSR010001660.1 coordinate 3,962, forward strand.
AAGCGCCTGGAAACCCAAATAGAGAAACTGGACACAGAAAAGACAGACCTTGAAAGTAAATTAGGTGCATTTGCTGAGTGGCAACAAGGGGAAGACTCATTTCTCCTAGATGCCAGTGTGGCGTCAGAACAACAAGAACACCAAGAAGAAACAGAAAAGGATGAGCTACATTAAAATCTAAAACTAAAGATTAACTTACTTTACTTGTGCTTCTTGTGTAAAAGCTTGCACACAGCTTTTTATTCCTTTATGTTAAATATTTAATTAGCTTTTTGTTCCTTTATGTTAGGATGACGAACCAAATAGTTTGGATTTTGTACATTGTATCTTCAAGGACAGTTAGTCAGATCACCAAATGTATTGACATTCTTTGGAATGAAACCTCTGTTTTAATGTATGTTTGTTCAACATTTTTGTAATGTAATATTACAAATTCATTGTTTACCAACTGAGCCCTGCTGTAAGAAAATCATCATTTGGCATATGGTAGTATATTTCATGAATAGTTGCAGTGCCAAATGTTGATTTTCTTCAGCGGGGCTCATCATGCTATATATACATGTATATATTTATATTGGAAATAAATACATTTTAGGTTGTTACAAGAAGATATATTTAAATATATAGCCACACATAAGAAGAACAAAGGGAGAGCTTAAGCACATATAAGGCGAGTTTTCTACAAGACTTTGACTGCATTTTTGATATAAAATAAACAACTTTTTCTTAATGTAATTTTAATATTATCTTATGTGCTCTCCACAACAAAACATTAAAACTTATTGCCATTTTTATTCACATATTGTTAACAGAATCATCATCAAAGTCTTAAACACATTTTGCAGCTAGTTTCTGATAGTATTGTAAGAACTATTCTGCATTTATACTTAGCCTTACCATAAATTCTATTTGACTCTGTGGCATATGTACATTGATTAAATAACATTTATATGCAGGCAGTAGATGAGCTGTAAAAATGCCAAAAACGAAGAAAAAATCTATTAAACAACAGCAGGCTGCAGACAAGTTGAGGAAACGTAAAAAGGTAAATTTTATGTCATCCATCTCACTGCTATTGTCGGCTTATTGTTTTTTTTGGCAAATTTTGTTTGTAAAAGCAATTTTTAGATTAATTATATGAATAAGCAATTTTATTTATTACTTATATAAATGTACCATCACCGACGGTTAACTAGTTACCCCCTTGTAATATGTTGTAATGTGTATCTTCACTATTAGTTTTTTGTTTGCATTTACAGGTACAATACCCACACCAGAGTGTTACTCTACAAGAGACTGGTATTACCACAACATGCAACAGCAAACTACCTGTATCTCCAGAGCCCAGCACATCACAACTGTCATCTGAGAGCACTGACTTCTCTGCAGTTGTTGAAGTACAGGTGATACTCCATTAACATTAAATGATAGAAATATACATACATATATATATTAAAAGGAAAAATTAACATCAAGAGATCATTTTGGCGACCGGTTTCTTTATTATCAGGGCAAATAATATAATAACAATATGGTGTCAAAATATGTGAAGTAACTAAGCAACATCGCAATTCTGTGTACATATGTGTACGCAACGTCAATATTACGTCATGATATTTGCTTTATAATGTCATCAATATTTGTTTAAAGTTGGCATATATTTTTCAATGAAATACCGTTCTTTAGGTAACGTAGCTGAAATATCGTCTGTATGAAATTTATAAAACGGAAAAATAGAATACTTTGGGCGGGTTTTATCAAAGAAAGTGTCACTTTATCGACTTTAATATGCTCAATCCCTTTATTGTCATACTAGCATATCCTGTTTTCAGTTAAGTAACATGTGTGTTAATATTTCAGAGATTTGCCCCAGTTCTGTTCAGTCCAGAAGCATTGACAAACTTGATTGGTGACTCCAGTACTGAAATTCCGGATGATATTGTCTCTGCTTCATTAATCCTCATGCAGATGCATGCAACCAGTGATACAAACTGTTCTGTGGGTCAGTATACACCAGCCGAATTACATCTTGCAGGCACTGGAGCTATTGTTTTGCCACAACCACATCTTGATAAAGACATCATAAATATACATCCATTGACAAGACACTGGGTTTGCTCATATTACAAAACAAGTACTAAAGAACTCTTTGTTTTTGACTCTTTGCGATCAGATACACATCTTCAAGAAGTGATAGATCAACTGAAATATATATTCACAGAGGAAATTGTAAGCCACGTTATATATGCAAGTGTAACCCAACAAGGTAGTGAACCACTCTGTGGTGTAATGGCAATAGCCTTTGCTTTCACATGTTTCTTAGGAGACGACCCAAGGAATATTCATTATGATTTAACAATGGCCAGACAGCACTTAAAGAACTGTTTTTCGACTTCTCAAATAATTCGGTTTCCTGCAAAACAGCCTGCAAATTCCTTTGATTGGATTGAAACATACTTGGATGATCAGCAAAATAGAGATGCTGTTAAACTTTCAAACATTAGTAATAACGTATCTCAAATATCTAGAACTGATAATGATACATATGACAAGCAAAAACTAATATATAGAAAATCGAAACAAAAGTGTAGAGCAGATCCTGTGAAACGTCAGAGACTCATCTCAATAGATAGTGAATCCAAACGGAAATCTAGGGCAGATGCTGTTAAACGTCAGAAACTGAACTTACTAGATAGTGAATCCAAACGGAAATCTAGGGCAGATCCTGTTAAAAGGTTGCAAATGAACTCAACCAATAGTGCATTGAAACGGAAATCTAGGGCAGATCCTGTTAAACGTCAGAAACTGAAGGTAACAGATAGTGAATCAAAACGGAAATCTAGGGCAGATCCTGTTAAACGGTTGCAAATGAACTTGACCAATAGTGCATTGAAACGGAAATCTAGGGCAGATCCTGTTAAACGTCAGAAACTGAACGTAATAGATAGTGATTCGAAACGGAAATCTAGGGCAGATCCTGTTAAACGTCAGAAACTGAACTTACTAGATAGTGATTCGAAACAGAAATCTAGGGCAGATCCTGTTAAACATCAGAAACTGAACTCAATAGATAGTAAATCAAAACGGAAATCTAGGGCAGATCCTGTTAAACGGTTGCAAATAAACTTAACCAATAGTTCATTGAAACGGAAATCTAGGGCAGATCCTGTTAAACGGCTGCAACTGAACGTAATAGATAGTGCGTCCAAACAGAAAAAAAGAACAGTGACATCAGCTGACCAAGCTATCCTGCAGTTCAAAAGCAAATGTTCAGAGATGCCAGTTTTTACCTGTTGTGTCTGCTATCGTCTCCTTTTCCGCAAACAAGTAAAACATTGTAATTTACTTAAATTCCCAGATAAAGAACTTATTCTACGATGTATTATAGTGAACAATATGCATAAACCTGAGACAACATGTGATGACGATTGCAAGCTGTGTCCAAAATGGATTTGTTTTACATGTAACCAACATCTCTTGAAGAAAAAAATCCCAAGTCAAGCTTCTCTCAATCATTTAAACTTTGATGAACAGCCGGACTGCTTAAAAACATTGAATAATCTAGAAAAACATTTAGTGTCACCAGTCATTCCGTTTATGAAAATAGTGTCACTTCCTAAAGGTAGTCAGAAAGGAATACATGGACCTGTGGTTTGTGTACCTGGCTAACATTTCTACAACTGTTGAAACACTGCCTCGATCATTTAACAGTGAAACAATCATCGCTGTGAAGCTGAAACGCAAGTTACAGTACAGGGGTCATCACCTTTTCCAACAAGTTACTCTTCAAAAGATCCATGAAGCGTTGTTGTTTCTCAAGAGGAAAAGTCCACATTTCACAGGTACTTATTTTCTGCTGGGTCATAAAGTGAACTTTGCTTAATTATTCCTTGACCTTTTTTGCTTAACCCATTGACTTAACCATATTAATTAGATTTATGTTTATGATCGTTAACATTAACACGGTCAAAAGTATGGCTTTAAAACATCTTATGCTTATTCGTTAGCATAAGTGAAATTTTTCCAAAGAACAGATAATAAAAGAAACACTATTTTATAATCATGTCCCCTTTGCAAATCTACTTTTTATCTTACTACGCTTCACTGAGAAAAGTGAACAATGCCATCTTCAGTAGACTTGTATTTCTGCCTCATGTATGTAATTGCCTTATTAGTCAAAACTTCAAAATGTAAACACTTTTACCTTTTTGATATGTAGACAATAATTGTCATAATTAATATTTGATAATAACGGCTATATTTAGGGGTTTTTTTGCTGGTTTGTTTCATATGTTTCTGGTCTTCATTTCAGCAATTGATATCAATTTGGACAATGTCACTTCCACAACTGAACAGATATTTGCATCTGATGACACCCTTCCAGTTGTTGAAAATCTTTCAGTTAATGAGCAGCCTACGAACATATTAGATAAATCTGAATATTGTAAGTAAATTTTAATTACAGATAATCTCTGTCTTCACAATAGTTGTTTCCTCTCAAACACATACTAGTACATGTAGTACAATTCTAAACAGAAACCTTTTTTGCTCACTCAGTCAATCTCAATGAGTTGAAAAACAGATTACCCTCTGAATTTATTGTACACTTAATTTAGAAAAATAATACTTGTAGAAGCCATTATGTTAGGAAGCTATTCAGCTAACTTACGGAAGGTTGGTGGTTCTTCCCAGATACCAATTCGTGATGAAATATGTCTGAAGGAGCACCATGAGTCTTTCTCTACCACGACAGCTGGAATATATACGATGTATGATCCAAAAACGTGTTGGTGTAAGCATAAGCCCAACCACACAATCAAATAATAAAATACTTATTATACTATTTATCTTACTTTAAGGAACTGCTAAGACAATTGATTCAGCCTTCAGTAACTTAATTCTCCCATACTCATTCTACTTTTCAGCTTTTCGTGAACCATGTGTAGTTCCGGCTGTACCTAATATTCATCAACATTGTCCTGTCACTGATCATCCTGACCTGGCCAGCACAAGTGATGGAGTGTCTGCTATTTCCACTGATCAACCGGACCAAGCCAGCACAAGTGATGTTGTGTCTTCTATTTCCACTGATCATCCTGACCTGGCCAGCACAAGTGAAGGTATCCCTATTCAATAATCTTATCATCCAATCTTCAAACACCAATTCTCAGTTCTAGAAAGAAATATGACCCCCACTGCATTACATTTAGAAAAGTTGCCATATAATAGCTTGTAATATCACTCCCTGTTCCAGTTTAACCTGTATAAGCACACTATAAAATTCTTAAAATTCCAGTAATTTTCTTCTAATATACATTTGTAATTTTTTGTATAAAATGTTATTGAAATTATTGTTCACGTATTCTGACAATTAGATATATCTAAACTAAAAATCCTTTATCAAACTTTCTCCATAAAAGTCTTATGTTGTCTTTAAACACTCTGTACACATCCATGCCATATAGTTAGTAGCTGGGGCTTTATGCGCTCTTTCTTGCAAAGTTTCTTGTAGTACATGTACTTATACCGCACTCTATATTTCAGATGTTGATGACACTGATCAAGACCTGCATGAGACATCTGCTCCTATGGTCTCCTGTCTCCAACCAGAAGACTTGACACAAGTTGCTGGCACCCAAGATCTTCCAGACTCTGTTTTTTGTATTGCCCCGGGCCAGGGTTCTAGGCCAGGAACTGTGTTTGACATGGAATCTCGGGCATTTCCTTACTTATTTCCCACAGGCAAGAACACATTCAGCCAAAAGAGAAATGTTAAGCTTGGACTGAATAGATACTTTAACAGGCAGTTGTTTAGTGCTGATTTACGATTTGCAAGTGATCCTCAGTATATTTTTTACAGCCAGTACATATCAGAACTGAATACAATTAACAGTTCTGTGTCAATAGCTATGCGTAAAGGTTCCAGTGGAGTGTTTGATCAGGATCATATTACAGCAACAGAACTCAAAAATCCTCACAGACGGCAACAAATCCTGTCTTCAGATAAGGGCTACCATTTCCTTTCAACAGCTCGAGGCTCACCGCCATACTGGGAAAAAACTTTGAAAGACATGTTCGCTATGGTCAAACAATTAGGAATTCCCACATGGTTCTGTAGCTTCTCTGCAGCTGATAGACGCTGGCCTGAGATAGTCACAGCCATTTGCACACAGCTTGGAAAATCTGTACCTACAGATTTGGATTGGTCTTCCTACACACAGATAATAAACTCTAATCCTGTAACTGCCTGTCGCATGTTCCAACATCGGGTGCTCACTTTTATAACAGACCTTATACTATCTTCTGCACATCCAATTGGACAGGTTGAAGACTTCTTTTACCGAACAGAGTTCCAGAGTCGTGGCTGGCCCCACGTTCATTGTCTGTTTTGGTGTTCTGATGCACCAGCTTTCAATGCAGATGCTGACAGCAATGAGGATTTCGTTAAATACATTGACAAGTACATTACTTGTAGCCTTCCAGACGAACACGTCAATCCCGAATTGTATGACATTGTCAAAAATGTCCAAATGCATTCCAAAGGTCATTCAAGGACATGCAAAAAGGGAAACAGAGACTGTAGGTTTGGCTTTCCGCGTCCAATATGTTTACATACTTTTATTGCTACCCCTAAAGAGCCACCAGAAAATGTTTCGCAAGCAGAATATAAAAAAGCTGCTGTTGACCTGTTGTCTGCTTTCTCCGATGCCATAAAAACATGCCAGGAAAAGGAAGAAGAAGTAGTGATGACCGAGGCTGAACTCTTTCAGTCTCTTCATATAACCGAAGCTCAGTATGAAGCAGCCCATTGTGCTATAGCAAGAAAAAACACTGTCATCTATGAAAGAAAGATGAATGAATGCTGGGTCAATCCATACAATACCACACTTCTAAGAGCCTGGAATGGAAACATAGACATACAGCCTGTCCTAGACGCCTACAGTTGTATCATGTATATAGTAAGTTATATTAGTAAAGCAGAAAGGGAACTTGGTGATTTGTTAAGAAATGCCCAGAAAGAAGCAGAAGAAGGACATTTGGAACCTGTGCAGCAACTTAGGCAGTTAGGAAATGTTTACTTACATTCACGAGAAGTTTGTATCATGGAAGCTGTGTACAGAGTCACTGGTATGCATCTGAAGCAGTCTTCCCGAACTGTTGTCTTTGTGCCTGCTGATAGACGTTCCGCTAAGATTACTAAACCTCTCCATGTCCTAAAGAACGATGACGATACTGATGTCTGGATGACTAGTCTTCTAGATCGGTATCTTGCAAGACCAACCACTGATGAGTTTGAACAGATGTCCTTAGCAGTATTTGCCCGAGACTACACTATTACCAGTAGACGCCCCATTAATGTTGATGATGTACAAGAAGAATCTATTGATAATACAGACATGAAACACTACACACTTCTGAATGGCTTGGGAACCATTATGAAAAGGAGCAAACCAGCTGTTGTAAGGTACATGAGAGTAAACAAAGAAAAAAACTCTGAAGATTATTATCACAACCTCATCAGAATGTACTTTCCTCATCGTTGCAAGGACCTACAACTGACTGATGCAGAATCTTTTGAGCACATGTTTAATCAGCACTCCGCTGTCATTTTACCTACCATATCCCAATTTGAGAAGCTCACTACAGATCTAGATGAAGCTTGGAGAGATCTACAACAGCACGGATATGGAGAGGATGCCTGGGCTGATGTAGCTCCAAACCAGGAGCCAATGAGACAGGAAGATGAAGAAGAACTTCGTATTGCATTACAGCTGTTTAAAGAACAAGCTGAAGAAATTCCACCGGAAGACATACCAGACTTTTCCCCTAACCAGCAACCTGTCACCTCTTCCCATTACACAACTCCCAGCCAAGTCATCTCTTCAAATGATCACCTTGAGCAAAAGAACAGACTAAGAAACATGAACCAGCAGCAAGCTCAAATTTTCCACTTCATCAAACACTGGGCTCATCTGAAACGAAATACTGACAATGTGGCACCCTTTTACATATTCCTAACTGGCGGCGCAGGTACTGGTAAATCATTTACCATTAAATGTATCTATCATGAAATAAACAAAATCCTCACTAGACAAAGTGGAAATCCTGACTTGCCTGTTGTTTTGCTACTGTCCTATACAGGCACAGCTGCTTTCAACATTCGTGGCCAAACAATTCACTCGGCATTTTCTATAAACAGGACCTCGTCGAAAGTGTTATCTGAGGATGCTGCTAACACACTTAGATCCAAACTACAAGATCTCCAGCTTCTGATCATAGATGAGATCTCTATGGTTCCATCTGACCTGCTTGAACTTATACACTGTAGACTGCAACAAATAAAACAGCCATTCTCCTCTACTGCTTGCTTTGGTAATGTGTCCATTTTGGCAGTAGGAGATTTCTATCAAATTCCACCTGTCGCAAAGAAATCCCTGCTTTCCAGCAATTCTTCACTCACTGATCTTTGGAGTATGTTTCATATATGGGAATTGACAGAAGTTGTGCGCCAGAAAGGTGATAGGGATTTTATTGACCTGCTCAACAGATTGAGAGTTCGAATAAAGAATGAACCATTGACAGCTGCTGACAAGAAGTTCCTTGAGCAGCGTAAAATAAGCAAAACTAGTCCTGCTTATCCAGTAGATGCACTTCACATTGCTCCAAAACATAAACAACTGAAAGAGCACAATGACTTTATGCTTGAGAAAAAAGCAAGCACAGAAACATTGTACACTCTGGAAGCAGCTGATATCTGTCATGACAACAGAACTCAACGAACATACAGACGAAATGAGCCTGTACAGTCTAACAGGGCAAATTTACCAGCATATCTGTCCCTATGTTGTGGCACTCGAGTCATGCTCACCATGAATATTGACGTAGCTGATGGACTAACTAATGGTGTGATGGGCGCTGTCACAGAAATCATAACAGGGACATCACCTTTAGGACTGCCTGAAGCTATATGTGTTTTGTTTCAAGAAGAAAGAGTTGGCTTTAACTCACGAAGTCGTCTCAGACCTCCATCACATGTGCACAGTTCATCAACTGTTATACGACCACAAACTGAAACAATCCAAACTAAACCATTTCAGATAACAAGGCATCAATACCCTTTCATGCTTGCATGGGCTGTTACTTGCCATAAAATACAAGGTGCTACAACATCAACAGCAGTTGTTTCTCTTGAAGGAGCTTTTCAACCTGGAATGTCTTATGTAGCTCTCAGTCGTGTCACATCTTCTTCTGGTCTGCACCTTTTAGAGGACCACTTCAACCTTGACGCAATATATTGTGACCCATCAATACAAAACAAATTGTCTCATATGCCAGAGGCTAACACATTACCAGGATGGAATTCTCTTGAACCAGATCAAGGTTTTGATCATACCAACCATATGTATATTGCAAGTCACAACTGCGAAGGCTTACTACCACATCTTCAAGAATTTACCTCCAATCTGTTCCTTCAACATATGGATATCATTGCCCTGCAAGAAACCTGGATGAACCAGAATTCTACATTCAGAAATCCCCTCCAGACCTATAATGTAGAATTACAGTGTCGAGATTATAATAATAGTCATCTGAATACATTGGACACTAATCAGTCAACTGTTAAAGGTGGTGTAGCCCTCTTCATTCATCAAGACTTTGCTTATGAACGAATACCCACGGATGCATGTGGAATCGAGTGTGTTGCTGTAAAACTTTTAGCTAAACAACTGTCTGTCTACTCTGTATATAAACCTCCGTCATTGCCGATTAACTTGTTCCTTCAAAAGCTTACCCTTGTCTTGGAAAATTCACCAACAGAAAACTGCATAGTTCTAGGAGACTTCAACATTGACCTCATTCAATATTTAGAACATCCATTGACCCACACTATGTTACGACATCGCTTTAAACAAATAATAAACAAGGCTACTACAGCACACAACACACTTATTGACCATATCTACCAGAGAGGCTTGATTGTGAAAACGAGTGGAGTCATCCCAACACACTACAGTTATCATGATTTGACATACATTGAAATTTGAGTTGTCTTTCAATAGTGTAAAAAATCTGACAATATGAACGTTTGTTTCAAGTATCATCAAAATCCTTCAAAGGGTTGAAGAGTTATGGAGCAGACACAATTTCCTTTAATTTCGTTTGTGAAACTATATATGATATGACATTCAAGTGTCAAGTAGACCTTGACCTTGGAACCAGCCATACGAAACATGTACTCTACACGTTCTCTGGATGTGGTGAATTTTTGTTTCAAGTATCTACCAGAGAGGCTTCATTGTGAAAACGAGTGGAGTCATCCCAACACACTACAGTTATCATGATTTTACATACATTGTAATTTGAGTTGTCTTTCAATAGTGTAAAAAAATCTGACAATATGAACGTTTGTTTTAAGTATCATCAAAATCCTTTAAAGGTTTGAAGAATTATGGAGCAGACACAATTTCATTTAATTTCATTTGTGAAACTATATATGATATGACCATCAAGTGCAATTTCGTTTGACGCCCGCCTGCCATACGCTGATTGAATAACCAGGATTTTCAAAATTGAATACCTGGTTAAAAACAAACAGTTTAGGAAGCATCTTCTCATACAACCTTAACAATAGAAACCATCCATAGACAGCCTTCATTGAAGTGACTACCGGGTATTTACATTATCTTATCTCCATTTCCATTCCTGTTTCCATTCACAGTTATTCTCAGCAGTGGGGGAGACATGCGCTTTTTTACAAAAGCATCCTCTAGTTAGTTTTGGAATTATGCTCCGGACAAGGAAAATTAACAAACAGCAATAACTATGTAATTAGTCAAGATGGAGTTAGGATTCCTGTGCACTTCCTACTCATTGTGCTTGACCATTGTATGAAGTTACATTGCATTCCAACCAGTAGTTTTCACATTATGCTCCAGACAAGGAAATGTAACAAAGGGCAATAACTAGATTAGTCAAGATAGAGTTATGGTTACTGTGCACTGCACTTTCTCTCATTGTGCTTGACCATTTTATGAATTTGTATTGAATTCCAACTAGTAGTTTTCAAGTTATGCTCGGGACAAGGAAAATGCAAAGGACCGACTGCCCTGACCGTTAAATCCGAATCAATCAATTTGTACATTAATTAGGCAGCTGTAATTACATATGAATGCAGAAGATTAAAAGTGAGAATGACGTTGGCCTAGTGGTTTCAGAGGAGATGTCATTTGAAGGAAATGGTGGACGAACTGACGGACGGAAGTACGATGTACGACAGACCCCGGACGGAGAGCGATCCTAATAGCTCACTTTGGCACAAAGTGTCAGGTGAGCTAAAAATCTGGGTTGGTTAAGCCCATATTAAAACTGCATTTTCTGGTGTCTGACAGATCAATCTGTTTGAAAAATGCAATTTCATTGCTCAACACTCTGTAGGTGGGTATGATACTGCGTCACCTTTTGACTACATTTATAATGTAAGTCAATGGGGACAACAATAGGAGTATCTGACCTAAATATAGATTCAGAGCAAATGACATGTATCTGTTTTCCTCATATCTTATGAAACCTGTTTATTTGCATACTGCAGATTTCATAATAGCGCGCCCGTTTCAGTGTTTGTTGCCTATCGATTGAATACAGGTAATGAATGACTAAAGCGTCTGTAGGCGGAGCTACATTTTACACATACGGAGAGCTATCAGATAAAGTGTAGTGAGAAAAAAATATAAATCGGTTATATTGTTTACGGCATTCAATAGTGTTTAGTCGATGGTTACGTACATGTTGCTTGTGTGCTAGAGTCCCACCAAAGAAGGGAATATACAACATGTACGTGTAAATCCGGTACAAGTGTCATTTCACTTACATAATTTTAGTGTAAATATATGTCGAAGTAGAATGAATAAAAATATTGTAAATATACATTCTATTTCGCTCTTCTATAAATGATCCGATCGCAATACTTTAATATTATGCATTATAAAATACGACTATACTGATATTTTGTTACAACCGCGCATGCTTTGCACATACTGTATTTGACTTACAAAAGTGCTAAAATGTTTCTGTCGATGCTCTGAAATCTGTAAAAGCAAGAAATGCAACAACGCACATGTCATCAGAGTCGTTGCGTAAAGCTTTCACAAAAAATGTAGAGCGTTAACCTCTACCGTTAGTCCAACTATCTAGACATAATGCTTGTTTCTTCATGATTTGTATTTTCTAACTTTTGGTGTTTATTTTTTACATCTTTGTTAGCATGACTTTCCTCAATGAATATAAAAAGTAAAATATCATAAAAGTGAAAACTTAAGATAATAAATGCGAGGTCTTTTTTCTAGGACTACCAGTACATCACATTGCCACAGTTGACCTATCGCCAGTACAAATGAAATTTACTTTGTTTTATAAGTAGTTTCGTTCACTTAATTGGTGACGATTACATGTACAATCGAGCCAAGTTTTGATGTTTTCAGTTCGTGTTTATTTTATCAACATACGATTTGACTTTTCGCAAGTTTGTACTTTTCGCAAGTTTGTACAGCGATACATTTACCTGAATCTTAGATGGTACACGGGAGTTTGCTATACCTGTATACTGTGCACAAATTTTTACATGCAGAGCGCATGTATAATGTATATAATTTACCATAAGTTTAAAGAGTGGTCACTCAATGATCTAGACATTCATTTATAAATTTTACGAAGGTGAATTTCTGTTTTCTCGTAAAAATACAATCAACGATGATGCAACAAAACAACAGTTATTATATCATACATTTCTAATCACGCTTTAGAAAGGATTTCCCGTATGAAAAAATATACAGGAAAGATGATTAAGGGTGCTATATTCTCTGCCGGTAACAGTGATTCACGAATATAAAATGTCCTAAAACAGTTCATTCTAAACATCCTGCAAGAAAATCATGTTTGTAAATAGTGTGTCGTATAAGTGAGACTCTTTACAACCATGTCTTCTTAGCTCAGCAAATGTTTCAGATACTTAGCCCGAGTTAGCCGAGGACACATTTTCCTCAATCAAAATTTTCTTATATGGACTTTATTACAAAAAAGTATAAAATCTTTGTTTCGTGTTGATAGTAGAACACGCAATACAGTTCGGTTTCGTTTGTAAAAATTGAATACAAGTTGTTTTATGAAAAAAAACTTTCGAGGTTTAAAATAAGCCAATTTTATCCAAAAAGAATACATAAGCACTAGATTCATAAAAAATCAAATAATGTCGCAATTGTAGCTTGAAGATGTGTAAGCTTATACTGTCAGTATAGTAGTCAGTGTGTACGCTAGATAAAGGTATCGATTTGGGCGGAGCTAACTACAGAATGTGACATCGACGTCATTTACTACCTGTGTGTAAAGCAAACACTGAAACGGCATGGTATTATGAAATCTGCAGTAATTCTATATCTAGCAAGAACTTAAATGCCAAAAAAACAGGAGTACATATTTTTTCACTAAACTGTGGCTAAAATAAGAGGTGCCGGTGTGGTTAAATGGGGTTATTTCGTAATATTTAAGCTTAAAAGGGTAACAACCGCTTGATCATCTATAAGTGATACGTTTTATAATATTTAAAATGAAAGACCATTGAAATATTTTCAAATTATAACTAATATTTGTGATATGAGGGTCTATTAAGTAAATTCATGTCAAAGATATCAAAACAAGGGCGGGTAAATTAGAACTAAAAGATGAACACAATGGTACTTTTAAAAAAAATACAGGTTATTTTTAATGAATCCATCTCTTAAATGTGCATTTAGTGAATACTAATTGGTGTTCAGTAGAACCACGGACCTATATACACATGGTTTGGCAACTCTCGTATCTTCCTATACAAATTCAACCTTTTTATTGCAGATGGCGAGATTTTATTCGAGATTTAGCATCGATGGACAATATCCGAGGTTTGCCGAAATCGAAGCCTCCACCTGACCTCCATCTTGAAAAATAATCAAATTCAATTGTGTCTTCTTCAATATTTATGGCTCAATAGTTATTTTTCTTTATGTAACTTTAGTCTCATTCCAACCGACATCTTTTTTTTCGTAATGCGTAACTTTTATCGATTTTGTATGTTGAAAATTTTGTCAGCGCGATATAGAATATGAAGTTTCCCGCCGTCCTCCATCTTGGAATGTATCGGGAAAAACGTAACAATTAATCAAATTTAATTTAGTCTACTTCAATATGTATGGCTCAATAGTTTGTATTTTTCTGTGTTTATGCAACTTTTGTGTTATTCCAAGCTCATCGCTTTTTTTGTAACTCTTATCGATTTTGTTTGTTTAAAATTTTGTTAAGTCTGGCGGCACCTGCCGAATATCACAAATCAGAAAATTTCCGAAAAACACCGAGCGTACGCAAAGCATGAAGGGTAACATATACTCCGATATCGCATTATCGATTTTCGGAAGTTGCCAATCCATGTGTATATAGGGCCTTGGTAGAACACTTGTGTCACCCTCTTACGCTTTGTCAGAATAACCAATAATTTCGTGACAAAATCTAAGTACAAAAAGGGGCATAACAAATATGACCTTGACCTACAAAATTTGGCGGCATCACAGCCCTTTTGACATAAGCAATACAATTTGAAAGTTCGATAAAGAAATCTTAAGAAATGGCGAAGTTACAGCAAAACTCTAAGTATAAAAAGGGGCATAACTCTGTCAAATATGACCTTGACCTACAAAATTTGGCGGCATCACGACCCTAATGTCATAATCAATGCCGTTTGAAAGTTAGAGGAAGAAATCTTGAATTCCCTGTTTCACTTACAAAAATTGAATGTACGTAAAAATGATTTTCATGTATGTGTTAGAGTTACTCTTCAAACCACTTTTGCAAAAATCCAGACCCTTAATAAACCTTTCCACTGCCAGGGACCGCTGGAAAACCCCAACGGTATCACTAACTGGATGTATCATCCTCTGAATGCAAAATTAGCTAATATCACATGACAACAAAACCTATTTCAGAATCTAATGGATGATAAGATGTTACTTCTACTGTCTAAAGGAAAATACTTTTGTACAATAATTCCAGTATCAATTTTCATAAAATTACCCTAATTAATTATTGTAGTTTATAGGAGAGTGATCTCAATGCATTGTATGCTTCTTCAATAATATTGAACCATTGATTCAAACCATAAACAGACTGGTGACACTTTAAAATTGATGAAAATATGGGTACCCTGCATTTAATATTGATTTTTAGCTCAATCACCTGGCACCTGAAAAAAATCTCCCTTAAGCAGTATCATACATTTGGTGAAAAATACCACAATCTATAAATAACATAAAGTCGAATTTATAAAGCTAATCTACACATAGAGGTATCAGTCATCTTTTATCATTATAGGTGGCAGCACACACTCAAAGATTTAATCAAAGCGCTGAAGGCACTGGAGGTGTCCTTTATACGATAATGGTGACCACTTCCCAAAGCATACAGATCTTAAATGGTATTGTAACATTGTAACAAGAGGGCAGTGATGATTAAATACTGCAGAGCTGCATTCTAGTTTGAATATGATTGCTCCATTGATGTACTTAATGTGAACACTCGCGTTTAGTGTGGGGTACAATGACAGGATATGGCAAGTGTATATTACCAGCTTGCCCATTCATATCAATATGAACTTCCCTGTCATTGACCAATCATACAGCTGGCTTACTATGGGTCATTGCATTTGCCTAACTGAGCAATTCACACATCGCTAATTGTGTTATGCACTGCTTGTCACCTTGACAACTTAACAGCTGATCGGGTATTACAATTGTCGGCGTCGTTGATGATTAATTGACACTAGACAGCGTGGCCATTTTCAAACAATGGGCTATGCAATTAAGCGAAACTAAAGCGGAACTGATGAAAAATATGATGCAATTATGTGAAATGTTTTAATAGTAATTATATAGGGATTGATCGGTGTTTTAAGATTGTATGCATATATCCGGAATATGCAAATAACCGATATGCAATTAAGTGGAACCTACTGTATGCCTTTTTCCCTGAAAGAAAGAATGTAAGAGTCTTTACAAGTTATGTTTTACAGAATTAAGAAAAATGATAAGCAAAGAAACAGTTAACTTTATAATGTACAAGCATGGCGAGAATGTTTAGTAGACCCAAGCTTCTGGGTTTTGACCCATGAAAATTTTGAAATACCTGTATTTGACCCACACAAAAAACGCCCGACGAGTCATATTTGACCCCTAGTAATTTTCATTCATGCGTCTATTACTTAGCATACATGTCAATCAACTTTTTAATTTCAAACACTCGGGCCGCATTACCTACAGGCTTTATCTTACTATATAACACTAATATGCTTTCGGCAATATACGTACATTCTCAAATGTTTGATTCTGATCATTGAACTATTTTGTGTCGGACGATTTTCAGATGAGAATCAGTTTTCAGTTTAAGAATCAAGCCTCAAAACGCCGGTATTAGTTGTCCTTAAAAGGACACCTAAAAATCATGTGTTCCACATCTGATCAACCATTTTTGGATCGATTGATTTTTCAATCGGGCCGATGTTAACAGAGTATAGCTTCCTTACAGCTGAACGCTTTACATGCAAACAAGTAGTTCCATATATTCAGTTGTTACGGATTATACAGTCTTCTGAAAACTACATAGTAAAAGATCTAAATAATATCAAAACATTTCAGAATAGCATATTATTATTTTTTTTTTCTTATGATTTGTAAATTAACAAGAGCTGTCAGTAGGACAGCACGCTGACTTTTTTAGTGCTTGCCAATAAAACAAAACTTTGACAGTTAAGGGCACACAAGACTTTAACTAGGAATTTCTAAGTACAAATCAAGAAAATTTTTCACAGAGTTATCTTCTTTTGCTTACAGATAGGTCTCATGACTTTCAAAGTAATATCTCAAATGGTTAAGTTAACAAGTGGACAAGAATGAAAATTTTAACTGAGTTTCTAAGTCAAAAAGGGCCATAATTCAAATAAAATCCATGACAGAATTACCTTCTCCTGCCCATGTTTGGGAATCATGATGGTAAACAAGTACCGTATTTCCCCGCCTATAAGGCGATCCGCTTATAAGACGACCCCCTACTTTGCCATGGAAATTGTGTGGTTTTTAATAGACTTTTTTTTCATTCCCATTGTTACAATTTCTTGGGAGTTATCACAAAATGTTTGCAAAAAATAAGCAAACTTTTGTATTTATAATTAAAAGTTGACAAAACAACTGCGCGACGAATTTTAAAAAAAAACTTTCGGCCTTTTGTCTAAGCCTCTCGCTCCTTAACAACGACGTAATTGCCGCTAATTTGGAGTATCCTGGGCACTCTTACTAATTATACACAAGCTGCCAGATGTTTTCATAAATTGATTAATCAGCCGATGACACGTATTTACCGGACGCAATTATCGTCTCAAAGTGTCAACAAAAATCAATATCCGAATTAACAATACACAGACTAGACTGATTATCGGGTTTCTTTAC
Organism: Saxidomus purpurata; assembly: GCA_022818135.1. Taxonomy (NCBI): domain Eukaryota; kingdom Metazoa; phylum Mollusca; class Bivalvia; order Venerida; family Veneridae; genus Saxidomus; species Saxidomus purpurata. Next base: position 21,478 of record JAFMSR010001660.1, read on the forward strand.
AATAAACGCTGTGTAAACGCTTGATTCAGATATCAATTTTAGGGCGCTTATATCATACCGAAAAAAAAACAAATATGACTGCACCACTTATTTTCGCAAAGTTTACCTTCAGATTCTTTAAATAATTGCAAATAGCGATATTTACGATTAACAGCGGAGGTGAGTTAACACAATAACGTAATTCGCCAATGTACGGTACTGGTAATTGTTCGACTGTCGTCTGCACATAGACACTGCTGGGACGACATTCGGTATTGCCGATTTCATCACAAATGTATGTAGGATTGATTTTTATTTTTGGTTGATTCTCGTGGCCTCGCTTATAAGACGAGGACCCCACTTTGAGGCAAAAATCGGGACTTTATTTCCTCGTCTTATAAGCGGGAAATACAGTATTCCAACTTTCAAATTAATATCTCAAACAGTTAAGTCAAAAAGTGGACTGGTACAAAAAACTTAACCAAGATTCTAAGTCGATAAAAGGCCTTAATTTTTTAAAACAAATCCCTGACAGAGTTACCTTCTCTTGCATACAGATAGGGGTAATGATATGAACAAGCATTCAAAGTTTCAAAGCAATATCTCAAAGGGTTAAGGCAACAAGTGGATTTTTACCCATATTCAATGTATTTTCTAAGTCAAAAAGGGGCATAATTCTGTCAAAATTCTTGACAGAGTTATGTACTCTTGTCTGGTGATGTAGGTCATGATGGTAAACAAGCAAGGTTAGTTTCAAAGCAATACCTCTAATGGTTTTGAAATAAAGTGAGGTGGTACGAAAAACTTAACCAAGCTCAATACACTTTCTAAGTCCAAAAAGGGCCATAATTCTGTCAAAAACCTTGACTGAGTTATGTACTCTGTACATGGAGGTTATGATGGTAAGTTTCAAAGCAATACCTCTAGTACTTTTGAAATAAAGTGGGGTGGTACGAAAAACTTAACCAAGGTGTGACACCAACGCCAGGCGAGTAGGATAGCTCCCCTTTTCATCGAAAAGTCGAGCTAAAAATCAACGAGGTATTTGTTCTGTATAGAACTATTTTCCAACGCAGTTTCGATAACAACAGTTTTCTAGTCAGAGTCCAGTCAGAGACACTAAACAGTGTTTCCACGAAAGCGCGTTTTCTGCGTTTGTGACGCACTCATTTTGTCAATGACGCAACAGAAATAGCAGAGAGCATCTTCTATCATGCAATTAAAATGTGTATGATCAAATTACTACAAAAACAACATTTCAAAACCTCTCAAAACGCTTCGAAATGCAAGATCAGTTGTTTACAAAATATGCTTCCGGTATTGGATATGTGTAATTTTGATCTCTATTCCCTCATCGCTGCTATCTGATTTTGAAAAAGACATCATGTCAGGCCAAATAATGTTATGTCTTTTATTTGATATTGTGTTTGTGATCATACACTTTCAGAACATTGTAATACATTATGGAACCACTAGGTTCTCTTGAATTTTAAATTTCAAAACTCCTGGAATTCAACATACAAAACAATGATTATTTTTGTAACTTGGCAATGCTCTATAATCAAAAGTGATCGGCCTGACTAGTTGTCATTTAGTGTCTTAAAAGATATGTGGAAACACTAGTCTATGCCTTTATGCGTTTAGGTATAAAACTGAAACTTATCAGCAAATTAACTTTACAGAGGCACTTGTCGATGTCTTTTTTGAAATATGACAACATATTTTAAAGCTTTTAACACGTTGTAATTGTTGTATTTTATGTACATGCGTGGTTCGAAAATGGTACGAAAATGTCCACTTGTTGTTGCGAAGTCGGTTCGTACCTGGGTACGAATAACTGTAACAAATCGCATAGATCTACATGTCTTAAATATGATTTTTAAATGCAGTCAGAAATGCAATAATCTAAAAAGGATAATCAAATTCATTTCTCTGGATCATGCTGTCATTTACAAAGGACAGATATTAACTCAATATAAAATACAAAGAGGATTCATTGTATTGTAATTAAAACTTTCAAATTTTACCATGATTCTTTTGCTACACTAAATTTTGGCTGGTATATTCATACATTCATTAATTATACATCATCATCATCATCAACATTATTTCTTGTTATGAAATACTACTAGAGTCTAGTATATGTTAGATATGAAAGATTATAGTCTGCTATAAAACCATCACAGGGATAGTTAATGAAAGCTGCAAGTACTTGTTGTACATTAGGTATATACTGAATCAATTTATAACAAAAGAGTAATTTATAAATTTTTAGCTTTTCTTGAAACACAGAAAAGCCATTGTCATAACCTTCTTGATGTCAGTTGGCACTGGCAATTGCTTGGCATTGTACAATAGCATCTTTGGCTGACTGATTAAGGTCACTAACTGATGTTTACTTGTCACTTGCAACTGTAGGTTTGTGCCCTAATTGGGTTGAATTCTTTTATGTCTGGAAGCTATCAAGGTTCTATCCAGGTGCCCTCTCGTGAATGAAATAATGCCCAAATTGGCACCCAGGTTCTTCCACCTCCATGAAAGCCAAAGCTGCAATATGACCTTAGCTGTTGAGTTCGATGTTAAGTCGGAATCAATCAATTGGCAAAATACAATCAACCTTATGAACATATCCCATAACTTTTGAATTTGAATTTTTCGTTCAGTTTTGTCAAAATCAATTTCTCAGTTACCATTCACAGCTTAATACTTCATAGGGTAGTTGAACATAGTCACTGAATGACAAAATGTAAGCACTTGGGTTCCTATCTCAAAAGTAAAAGTTACACAAATGGTTAAAGGTAAAAAATTGTGGACAGTTGTGTCTCCAGTTTATTACTTTACTGGTGCAAAGGTTGCAGGAATTTTCAGGTGAAAAGGGAAGTGCTACTAGTAAGTAGATGTTTAAGAATTAAACAGGAATAATAATTAAACAAGAAAAACTGTGATACTACGTATCACAGCGGGCCTAGAAACAAAGCTTTCATGTTAACATTTTGAGTGGGAGATGCAAATAAACTTTATAGACTTTATAACATAGACGGAATAAATTTATATTCTAGGTTCATGTAAAGCAAACACTTGACTATCTGGTTTGTGTAGTTACAATTTAGTAACTGTTACTCATTTTAAGTGTATATGTGTGTTTTATAGACTTCTATGTATTCTTCTGATATTAGCATGTGACATTGAAACGAATCCTGGTCCTAGAAACACAAAGATTACTTGTCATTTTTTCACCTTAATATTCGGTCAATACGTCACAAAATTGATTATATTAAGAGTTATTGTTTAGATTTTGATATTATCTGTTTTACTGAAACACATTTAACTGATACTTTCATCTCCCACATAACTCCCTAATGGGCCTCACAGAGATAACGCAGCGTGTAGCTAAGCTCACCAGAACGAGGCAATAGCTTGGGCTTATCAGTCATAAGTGAAATTTTCCAGAAAAATCTATAAAAATCTCGTTTAAGATATTACATTACTGTTACATTAGATTCTAGATCAATACTTTGGATATATTTCAGAGGTGAGTGTCTTATCTTTTTGGGTATTTTATAAAACATTCCGGTCAAAAACGGCCGGAAATGATCGGCCATTGTTCTTTCAGAAATTGTTTCTGTTCGATCAATTGATATTTGTCACGATCGTTCGAAATCGGCTACGCCGGACTGCCGTATTTAAATTGGTTTAAATGGGTTCTCGAGTAATTATCTTTCGTCATCAGGCGGAAATAAATTATTATGGATCGGAACTGAAAGTTCCCCAGTCATGAAATGACAAAATTGAATCCATGAAGTGGAAAAAACAAAGTCATGAAATGACAAGTTATAGCCATGAAATGGCAAACATCTTATGAACACTGTTGAAGGTTGTCGATACAGAATTTAAAGGCAGGCATGTTAAAATTCATACGGGATAGTGTATTCCACTAGACCACGTGTACCACGTCAATTTCGGCTTGCGAACATTATGAAAGATCATAATGAATTCGAAGGCTTAAACGACATGAAATATCATAAAAATGTCATATTATTAAATCCTGGTGAAGAATATGAAATATCATGAAAAATTGTAACACGTGGGTTTTTGGTCTTAATTTCAGACATGAATTTGGCAGACGGCCAGGGCGGAAATGGCGACAGTGAAGGCCATGCGCATGCGCGTACGGCTGAAGGAAACACGAGTGGCAAATTCGATGCCGTAGTGCAGTCACTCGAAAAGCAAATTCACGAATTTGGTAGAGCTACCAAGAACATTAAGACATTAGCAGAAACAGTTACCGAGATTCGAAAGACGTAACTTCGCTTAAAGAAACGGGCGTCGACAGACAAGTCGTGCCGTCTAGCACGAAGAAGAGATTAATTTCT
>JAFMSR010001661.1:0-25810 GCA_022818135.1 Saxidomus purpurata
AAATATTAGGATCATCTATTACAGTTACAGTGAGAGCCAAGTTGTTGATGAAAAAAGTTATGGAAAGAAAAAAAAACACGGGACAGTTCACTGCCTGATTCAGTTAGACAGATGTGCAAAAGACTTAAACAAAGCAACTGATGTTACATTTTCCAGACATTATTTCCCGTTAATGAACAAAAAAGAAAAAAGAAAAAAATACAGACGACATTATTCTTCATGGTGCAGTTGCGTACCTATGTCACAGTGACCAGACTACATTAATCATGGCAAAGAATCGAATCACCCCTTGAAGAAAATAACATTACCAAGACTGAAACTAATGGCGGCTGTAGTAGGTGCTAGGCTTGCTACATACATACAGAAAACAATAGACGTTTCAACATTGCAATTATGATCAGACAGTCAGACAGTATAACATTGGCTAAAAGAGTACGAAGTCGTTGAAAGATTCGTTGAGAACAGAGTGCAAAAAATTCGAGCTTTAACACATTCATACAAATGGAACTACTGGCGAGAACCCCGCAGATTTATTTACAAGAGGAGTATCAGTTGACACATTCTATAACAATACACTCTGGTGGAATGGACCGTCATGGTTATCAGAACGCTTGAAATGGCCACACTGTGATATCAACATACGAGAAGCTACTACGTGTGACGGCGTACCTCATCAAATTAATGACAAACTGCAGGATAAATATAACGATGCGAACATTTTGATCCTTGACCGCGAAAGAGTTAGGACATGCTGACTTGATGTGGATATTTAACACCCAGTCAAATACTTATACAGCTGAAAAGACAGAATAAAATCAAAGTCATCTAAGTTACTATTAGTGCGTCAACTCAGATTGTTTCTGGATAAAGAAGACACTATTCGCTGTGGAGAGAGAATACATAACACCCCGATAAGTGAAGATGCTAAATTCCCTTACCTGTTACCACGGAACCACACTATCACTGGTCGCCTACATTGACCAACTACATGAAGGAGTAAATGCAACAATCACTCATCTGCGTCAGAAGTTCTGGATCCCGTGCATCAGACAGACGGTAAAATCAATTCTTCGCAAACGTGTGACCTGCCGTAAAATCACTTCACGACCATTTAATTCCCAGGATTTACCACCCTTACCAAAATGCCGATTGAGCGAGTCCCCACGCTTTTTGTCACCGTTGTAGATTTCGGCGGAGACTTAAATGTGAAGAAAGATATCGGACAAGAGAAGAAACTGTATTTATGTAATGTTTGTTCACATGCGCATCAACCAGAGCTGTAAATCTAGAAATTGTTTCAGACCTTACAGAAGATACATTTCTTTAAGCGTTTTGACGATTTACGAGTAGGAAGTCACTTCCGGTTGTCATGCTATCCGACAATGCGTCAACTTACATGGCTGCTGCAAACTACTTGAAACAACTCATCGAGTCCCCTTCTCTAAAAGTCACATTAAGTCAGAACGGAGTTCATTGGAAATTCATTCCGAAGCGTGCCCTGTGGTATGGAGGATTCTGGGAGAGACTCATAGGATTGACTAAAACAACGCCCAAAAAGATACTATGTCGTTCATGCGTTGTCATGGAGACGCTACAGACCATTTTAACAGAAGTAGAAGTTATCATGAACGACAGACCACTCACTCACGTGTCATCTAGCGATTCGGATCCGGAACCGCTTACACCATCTCGTTTAATGTATGGTCGGAGATTAACTTCACTCCCGGACCCAGACGACCACCCATACATAGATGTTCCCTAAATTACCCATTCATCGGCTAGAACAGCCCAATTTTATACGAGAGCTCCTGAATAATTTCTGGAAACGTTGGCGGTGCGAGTATTTGGCGGCATTACGGGAACGCCATACAACTACCGGAAGTACTCAACATAACATAAAATCGGCGACGTGGTACAGGTACATGACGAAACACCTCGATCAAAATGGAAAGACGCAGTGATAGAGGCACTCATTACTCGCAACGACGGATTAACACGTGCAGCGAAGATTCGAATTAGTAATGGACTCACAAACAGACTAGTGGTGAAACTTTTACCCATTAGAAGTTGTATGAATACCAAAACAAGTGTGTTATTGACAGTGACAGAAAACATAAACTAAGACTTCAACAAGGGGTCTCATCCAAAACATAAGCTAAAAATTTGAAATCTCTTTCAAGACTTGAGCATGTGTTATCAATCCAAACTGCCCATATCATTGAAAAAGAAAAGTTATGACCTGATCAATTTGTGTAACAGGGAAACTATTACAGAAGAGTACAATGCCTATTACGAATCATTGCCCGCAAACACAAAGCAAAAGGATTATGTTCCGATTGAGTCAGAAGACGATGACACGGACATTGAGTGAACACACATAATCATGTTGTGAAAACAATTACCAACTTGCAAGTACACTGGATGAACAACGGCTGAAATATGTCCCAATATGTCAAATAGTATTAACTCTTTTCAGCACAAAGTGGATGTAAAATTATGTATTATTCAACATTCAAGCAACGATTATGTATTCAATAAACCATTTTCGAATGTTCTTAACTAATGAATTCAAAAATTAATTTTGACATTAAACCTTCATTAGTAATGCAGCTATTTGTAAACTTCTAAAATCACGGAAGATCTGCTAGATAATTATACACCTTATAATTTGTGACGGACAAAATGTACTATAGTATCATATGGAGCCTTTGTATTTGAATTAATTTAGGGCTAAAAGGTACCATATTGTCACATGGTACATTTTGTAATTTCTACTTTATAAATGCATTTAGGGCAAAAAGGTACCAAATGACATATGGCACTTTCTTGCATTCATAATATAAGAAAACTGCTTGGAGCAAAAAGGTACCATAACACAAAATTAATTAAATATGCATAATTAATGAGGTTAGCCTTGTTCCACTTCTTGCGTACAAAGAACTACACATTATCTACAACCATGTAAGATTTTATTGCAATATATTCATTTTCTGATAAGTTCTAGCTAGTAGAACCTTTAAATGCGATTTTCTCGAAAACATAAAAATGCTTCTTGGCACCTTATTGCACTAAGGGGCGAATGCTTTGACCACAACTTTTATCAAGAAGTTATTATAGGTTAGCTATATCTCCATACAAACAGGAAGAAAACAATACATGTATAACAGTCACTTGGGGAAAGAAAATTAGTTAAAATAATGGTTTTGACCACAGATCTACATCTCAACTTGAAAGAGTAAAAAAAGTAATAAGAAAAAGGTCTCAAAAGTGGGGTTACCCTGGAAATATCAACCCAATGATTAAACTGTCTCTGTCAGCACATTTTCTTCCAATCTGAAGAAAGCTTAAATGGTATAGTTCACAACCCAGGTATAAATAGTTATCCAAAATAGTGCAATTAAAAATGACCGCATACTTTCAAAGGGTCACTGAAACAGGACCGTCACCGAAACAGGGCTACCTACGATATACATGTTTACGCCGTTTATCTTTTTTGAAAAAATATACTTCTTGTTATTTCTGGCTGATATGTGGGTGAGTGAGAAACTTTATAAGTTCACATTGCTAGTTCTTGTATTGCAGGATGAGTTTACACAGTCGATGAATGTATGCAGTGTCGAATCAATGTACATGGCTGCCTGATGGTGTAGTAATTCAAATATTCTGAATTTTGCCTAAATTTGTGTTACAATGATTTAAAGCATTAACACATATATGTGGCAACGGAAACGGTTTTTAATTAATTTCTAGGCCGAGATCACAAACACGATCCACACGCGTTTCAGCTAAAGTCGATCTACTTTGCAGGCGAAAGGAGAAACCTATGGCTGTTCAAACTGTCAGGGTTTTGGGGGCTATACGTTTGACGCATGTCAGCGTACGCCGTTCTATTCGTTTCTTTTCGGCGCCTTTTTAGGCAATGAGGTTTGCATATACCGGCATAGCCCGGCTTACTCCGCATATGTTCCGGCCAGCGTCAAACGTATAAGCCCATTCGCTGAGTCGTTTTCAAAATTGCCTATACTAAAACAAGGGTCACGTGACCGTGATACCTTGTTAAAAAGTAATTTAACTTTCTCGGCCATTGGATTACGTTCAATATTTCGAGTAACGAATAAGATTAAAAAAACAAGGATAAAGATCACAGAAAGGGAGCATATGTTTAAGCGGCTGGTTAGCTCAGTCGCGAGCATCCCTTTAAGCGAAGGGTCCTAGGATCGCGTATCGGTCAGGGTGAATATTTGTTTTCTTTGGTTATTATCCAGTCATTCCACATCAGAAAATTGCGAAAACAGATGGGTCTGTTCGTGTCTATTTTTTCTACACACCCTTTAAGATTTAAGAAAGTCTTGAATATGGCTCATTGAGAATAGCCAACACCACATACACATATTTACGTTATTCAAAAATATGTCTTTCAAATGAAATGCATACTTAACATAATAGAAATGACTTCTTATAAGGAAATAAAAGTGAAAAGTAAATAAAGATAGGGTTCTCAAGTAAATGTACCCCACCAAGTAGATTTTAAAATTAGCACATGCATGTCCCCATTTTCTTTTGTGAATTTCTGCCATTCAGAAAAAAATACAACTTGCGTTTTGGTGTCCATACACCATTTTTACATATGAACACAAAATTGAAGGGTCACCCGTGGCTGTTTTTTCCTATACGGCCATTTCTAGACTGGATGTTTCATCTGATCACGGTAGGGGCGATCGGTGTTCGTGTTTGTATTGAACAATATTCAAGAGATGAATCGATATTGTACATAATGATAGACGTGAACAAGAAGCTTTATTCGACATTGCCCGTTTTTAGATAATCTTCTTTTATCACGTGAGTTAATCGTTTCCGAAACATATTGTGATTGACTAGATATTTTAGCTTTGGTTTTGTTGTTAATAGCATAATTAAAAATCAAAGCGCTGTGAGCGCTGAAAGGTTAACTCCCCGAAAAACAACTTTTGACCTACGTGTTTTGCGCTGAACGTTACCTAAAGCGCGGGTCGAAATGTGCGGAGGACGAAAATCAATATATGACACAGAGTGAATGATTCACAAATATATGGGTGGCAGGGAAGTTTGTTTTATTATAAAACGTACGTTAAATGAAAAATAATCACATAGTCAACATTATAAATTGTTTAAGCCAATAAACATAATTCGATCTGCGCTTTGTTCAACTTCAAGCGATATGATCTGATGATTTGGATCGAAAATGATTGTGTACCAAGGACAAGACCTTGAAACAGAAATAAACAAAGCAATACCAGCAATGAAATATAAATACAGTACTGTACAATGTGTATAACAGAGAAAACCAAAAATGATTCTGGGTTACCTTGTAGTTGTAATCGGTGTAACCGTTCACTGGGCCATTATATGCAGCGTCCTCGATAAATGGCGGCGTGAGTTCCTTCTCGGGAATGTACGTAAATTATATCTTTCTTTTAGAGAAATCTATTTTTAGGTAAATATATATGTAATCGTTCGTAAATAACAAAGTTGTCAATGAAATAACATCGGAAATTTGAAAATCAAACTACAAACTCTTATATCGAGCTCCGTACGTTTCCGTAAATTTCCGTAAATGTCCATACTTTTCCATGATATGCATATCATTATCTTCCATACTCTTCCATACTCAGCTAACAGCGCATTAATTTCTAAAACAGAAAAAAATGTGTAAATGCCCGTTATATACCTTCATGCAATCGTTTGAAGTTGTATGTACTCTTTTTATTTGTAATATGTTCTTACCATATACGACATTCAAACAGAAGATTGATCTGGTCTGTCTTGCACTACTTTCGCATAGCACATGTTTACAGTTGTTATTCGCACATAGCACAGTTAAATTTCTTGCAGTGTTTGAAATGTGGTATGCTAACTTAGGCCTAGGGGACTTTCAGTCCCCAGGCCAACTAGCAGAGAATTCAATAATACTGCTTGGTAGTTAATAAATCTTTAGAGAAAGTACAGGATGCTAGAGCATTAAGTTAATCTTACCTTATTGTTGTCTGCTTTAAGTAACAGGACTGACCGACATACAAAATTTGACTACAATTTACAGAACGGACAGACAGACAAAAGCGATCATAATTTCCTCTTTTGAATTAACCCGTATTATATTGAAAGTTTAAGGTAACTAAGAAAATAGCCAGGTCAGAGTACACAAGTATTTTATTTTCACTATATCTTTATTTATTAGGCAACAAGTACATCTTTTTATAGTTATCTGTAAATGTATAAAAAAGTAGAGAGGGGAAAGAAAACAAGAAGGCCAAGATGGCCCTATATCGTTCACCTGGCTACCATTGGCTATAATAGTAGATTGTCATCAATAGCAAAAATGGTCAATTTTGACATGGTCCTCTTGATTTTCCTCTATATGAGCCTATGTAAAATCAGAAGACCCTAGAGCAGGGTCAATTTTGACACAGAGGGTAATGATTTTAACAATTTTGGTAGAGGGTTGCCAGGTAATGCCACATGCTAAATATCTAAGCTCTAGGCCTTGTGATTTCAGAGAAGATTTTAATTTTTTTTCCTGCATAAGCCTTTGTTAAAACTAGACCTATCACTAAATGTGATTAATACCCCCGAAAGACTGCTTTATAAACCTTGCAAAAAAGACTAAAATAGAGATATTGTTCTTGGCAATAACTCTGTAATTTGTCAAGATAGAGTAATGGTTTTTGTACACTGCACTTCTCTTGTTGTGCTGGACCATTGTATTAAGTTGCATTGAATTCCAACTAGAATTTTTCAAGATATGCTCCGGACAAGGAAAAGTAACAAAGGATAATAACTTTGTAATGAGTCAAGCTATAGTTATGGTTCCTGTGCACTGCACTTCCTCTCAATGTACTTGACCATTGTATGAAGTTGTATTGAATTCCAACTAATAGTCTTCAATTTATGCTCAAGACAAGGGCAATTACTCTGTAATTAGTCAAGATGGAGTTATAGTTCTTGCGCACCATACTTTCTGTCATTGACCATTGTATGAAGTTGTATTGAGTTCAAACTAGAAGTTTTTTAGTTATGCTCCGGACAAGGAAAATGCAATTGACAGCCCGACCGACCGACCGCCCGACCGACAGACCGACAGACCGACCACTGGGTGACTTCTATATACCCCCTTAACATCGTTTCGGGGGTATAACAAGTGATCCCGAGCGGGGTCAATTTTGACCCTGGGGTCATAATTTGAATAATGAACGTAGAAAACCACTATGTTTTGCCACATGCAAAATATCTTAGCTCTAGGCCTTGTGGTTTTAGAGAAGACTGTTTAAGTTTTTCCTATATAAGCCTATGTAAAAACAAGTGACCCATCCGGGGAGAGTCAATTTAGGTAATGCTACATGATAAATATATAGCTCTAGTGGTATCAGATAAGATTTTTAACGTTTTTCTATTTATAGGCTTGGCAACTAGAGATATACATGGAACAAAATTCTTTGTACACTTTTGGAGGAGCTTCATGCAAGGAACAGCCCTGAACAGTTTCATCAACACTGATTAGAATTAGTGAAGAAATTAAGGTGCTAAAGTGTAAACACGGTTAAATATTGCAATTTTTGTTAAATCAAGTGCCATAACTCTACAAGAGCCATAACTCTGCAAGAACCAAGCCAATGATTTAACTCATCTGAGATATAACGGTCATTCACATCCTCTGTAAATATGATTAGGATAAGTATAAAATTGAAGGTGCTAGAGCGTAAACACAGTTATATATTGCAATTTTTGCTAAATCAAGGGCCATAACTCTAGTAGAACTAAGCTGATCAAGCCCATCTCATCCGAGATCTAATAGTTATACACATTCTCTGTATATATGATAAGGGTTAAAGAAGAAATGAAGGTGCTAGAATGTAAACATAGTTAAATATTGCAATGTTTGTTAAATCAAGGGCCATAACTCTGGAAGAACTACTCCGATCAAGCCCCTAATTAAACTCATTCGAGATCTTATGGTTATACACATTCTCAGTAAACATGATAAGAATGAGTGAAGAAATGAAGGTCCCAGAGTTTAAACATAGTTAAATCTTGCATTTTTTTTGTGTAAAATCAGGGGCCATAATTCAGGAACTTCTGATCCGACAAATTCCATAATCGAAATCATTCGAGGCCAAATACATTGTGAACCAGTTTTATTATGATTGTTTAAAAAATTTAGATGCTAGAGTGTAAACAAACTAATTGTGAACGACGGACGGACGACGGACCTAAAAGCTCACCATGACCACTTCGTGGTAAGGTGAGCATAAAAGTGAGAAACAACCAGTCTGGCGACAATAGGTATACGCTACCTTGAACGACTATAGAACTGTCGCAGTACATAGAGAAAATACAGTATATATAGCAAAATGTTCCCGCCAAATTAGTCAAATCATACTTTGCATGAAATACAGTAAACTGTAAAATCTACCTGCAAAAGGACTGGTACAAAATATTGCTAGCACATGTATAGATCTTAATGTTTTAAATGTTCCAAAGAACGAAAATAATTCTATGGGAAATAGATGAACAACCCTCTCTGTATGTACTATTTTAACAAAGTTAACAGCAGGGTAAAAAGCAAGAAGTGCATGTTTTTTACAATAAGGATACTAAAATTAAATGAAATAGTGCCAGATAACAGAATAACAAAATACCCTGCATGTAAGTTGTATTGATTAACTCTAGGTCACAAAATAGGAACATTTGAACATTGGTATTTGAAGATGTTGATAAGAAATGACTGTTAAAATAAGCATTTCTGCTACATTTAAATAACAACTCTGCTATGGGGATTCAGGTACGACTTCCGGAACAGCAATCGTTTCCAACAATAATTTTGCTTAGATATATTACACACCAACAATAAGATTTAATTTTGTAGCTGCATCTATTACGCTTGGACTTCCGCCACATTTGTAGTTTTTGGTACTTTTTGGCTTTCAGTCTTTTTGTAAAAAGAACACCACTTTCTAATATGTTTGGCACAGCATTAACTTACATGTAATAAACAACAAAAACACTTCCAAATTATGTAATATTTTATTTGATGCTTAAAAGGCTTTCTTACAAACACTAGCTGTTTCAGGTTTATTTTAACAGATTTCATAACATCCGGCTGTTTAACATAATTCAAATTGTGCAGAGAATGATTGTGTAACAGTTAGTTTCCTTAGTAAAAACTTTACTTGAACAGTGTATTATTATAATAGGGGGTGTGGGAGAATTTTATTTTTTTCCTTTTCCCCAACACATTGTAGTGTATTACATGTAAGTAGGGATGTCAACGAACACCCAAATTGGTATTCGGATATTCGGTCAGCCTTCCGAACGAATATCCGGATATTTGGTCGTTTTATGTACTAAATCTAATATACGTTGTTGATCAATTTGTCATATATTTACGCGATTGTAAAATTTATAGCTTACAGTTACCCTAGCCAGGCGAATATTCTATCCCGAGAACTAACTTTTATATCTTTTAAGTCAGACATTTAATGACTATAAGATTCAATCATTCATGTCATAAAATTAGGATAAAATAAATTGCATATACGTTGTTATTACGGGAGCTAACTCTGTAAGGACTGTTGTACTTTCGGTTTCGTTTTCTCCGTGAAAGAGTCGTTACACGGACATTAATTTTCTTTTTCTGCTGCTTCATTCCTTTTAGATCTGGAGGAGGCTTAATAGTACTGAGAAAGAAAAGCTTCAATTACGAACAACCTGAAAAGATTTTCATTTTAATTTAAAAAACGTAAAATTATTTAATAAAGTTGCTTTATGTTTGTAAAACGGGGCGCTGTACAAATAGATACTGTATAATTGCAATGGCTTAAGTAAGCGCCTCTCCATATGTATCCTTTAAAACACTTGCATAATATTTTTCCTTAATCTAAATGGTTGTTCAACAATTGACACCTAGAAATTGAAACTCTTTTTTTTTTTTGCATAATCTCTTTTGTCTATCGCTAAAGATTGACTATTCTCGGCTTCGCCTTGACGTCATACTGACCAATTAACCAATCGGATTATTAGGTCGCCTTCAGTTCTTCATTTGGTAAAAGGTGAAAACTCGGTCTTTACCTTTGACTCATATGCAAGTTTAAATTTATTTTAAACGAAACAAAAAGCTTTTGACAACATATAATTATTATAGAAACAATCTGATAGTTTCAAGGAAATGGAAGATTGTCGTCTACTTTCGTTTCTAATCTTGGTTATTATATTATTCAAAGCTAAAGGTGCATAGATACCAGCGATCACAGCCGAGGAATCACATATCCCGAATGTAAATACCTGTCCAGTACCCGGATGTGCGAAGCCGAGAATAGAAAGTGTCATCACCAGAGCAACCGGGTATTGTTAACTGACAGTTTATCGGCCATACTTGAAAATTAATTATTGTCATGAAAACAACATGTAAATATTTCAGTTTTTAATTGAAAGTTGTTTTTTGGACGAATTTACCGAATACGCAGAGACCTATATCGTATCAGAATATTCGGAAGCTGAACGAATATTCGGATATCCAGATATTCGTTGCCATCCCTAGTATTAAGTATTCGTTATTATAAACATTTAAATGATTAATTTTGACATAAGGTTGCCTGGCAACAGCAGTACACAAGTTCTAGTTCTATTTGCATGGTTGCTTATCTTCAAGATGAGCCATTCAAATAGTCTTTGTATTGTATAAACACAACTCATTTGAACATTTAACACGTTTCAGTTTAACTATTGATAGAATCCCGACTAAATGATGTAAAAACGTAAGGACCTAGGTATATAAAAAAATATGATTTGTTTATCTAAATAAAATAGAGTTCTATTAATTGTACATGTATTTCAAGTCGTAGCAAAAACCCAGTTTCATTGGTGACCCTTCACAATGTTTGAAATCTATTTACACAAAATTTGTAAACTTTCCAAGTTAGAGGTGTTGATCCGTTGCTAGGTAACTATTGAACAAACAATTAGCTCATTCGATACTTTTGTAACTGAAATGCAGACATTAATTAGTTAATTGGCAATGTATATATTAAAGATTCATGATCACTTTGAATTACTCGGATTAGATACTAGTAATTAATTTGCTGATATAGTAATGAAAGAACTCTATTAACTCTATTAACTCGAACTCTATTAACTCTGAAACACTGTTGACGTGTATTCCTGTGTCCCTACCTCACGACCGTTTATCTTTTTGCAATTTCATTTAACGATACTACTGCCCTATATTCTATACATGTACACGAACTTTCCACTTAAGAGGCATTGTAAGGAATATTTTCGTTTCATTTCACAAATAAGATATCAACTTTTTGATATATTATTGCTACGAGTTCTTATTACAATAAATGTGAGCATTACCCTTAAACATGTCATTTTCATCGAAACTAGAGATGTTTGGGACGCACTTATGCACCCCTTCCTCAACATAAAAAATTGCTACTGTTCTAGTGACTAAGAAGCCGTTAGAGATCAATAGGCCTTTCTCAAATTCGTATTGACTATAACCGTAACAAGTTTGAAGAATTTATGTCAATATGCGTTATCGAGCAGAAACGTTTTTTAAATGCAAGGTCACTATGACCGTGGACTTTGGCCTATTGGCACCAAAGTCAGTAGGGATCATTCTATCAACTTTTCTCCATAAGCTTTACTTCTACCAAGATTGAAGACCATAGCTCAAAACATTGTAAATTCATTGAAGGGAAACAATTTATAAATGCAAGATTAACATAAACTTGACTTTTGACCCAGTGACCTCAAAATCATCTTCATAAACTATAAACCTGGGAAGTTTAAAAATCTTATATAAAAACCTTGTCAAGCTATTGAGCGCAAATGGGTTCCGAATTTCAAGGTCATTGTGACTTTGATCTTTGACCCAGTAAGCCTTAAAAAGGTAGGGTGCATCTATTATCTTCTCAAGATACCTAGCGGTAACCGTCAGATTACTGTGACCTTGACTTTTGAACAAGTGACCACAAAGGGACATAATAACAGCAAATCGCGTATAAAACATTTTTCGATCAAAAGCAAAGTAGGAATATATTTATCATTTGGTACAACTTGACAGATTTTTTTTTTTTAATTCGAATAAGCTATCAAAAACATTTATCCCGATAATCACATTTCAAAAAATAGCACCAATGGATCAACTTGTGTAGTATACTCCGACAATGATGAGATGAAACGGCATGTTTGTAATATTAGTGACATCATCACCGATTCTCGTCTAAAATTTCTTTCCCTTGCAGTATTGACGTACAAATGTACTCCGTAGAGTAAGTTTAAGCTCTGCTCTAAATATCATTATCATTGTATATTGGCAATTAATTATTGATATTTAAGGGGTTCTCATGTGAAAACCAGTATGACAATAAATGTTGGTGTCCCTTTTTTTATAAAGACCAACATATTGCTAGTTAGTTTTTTGAAAACTAACGGTCGATCTTTGATTTAATATTTCGCATTATTACTTTTTATTGGTAAACCATCAAAGTGAATGCTAAATTCAGAATAACATTTAGCTTGAAATAGGGTATAAAAACTTTTATGTTTGTAGTATGTTTTAGCACATGTATCTAATAAACTTTTCTAATGTAATATGTCATACTTTTAGAATGTCAAATTATGGATAATGGTATATATGTTTGTCATTATCTGAATGAATGTTACATTCCTTATCATTTCTCCATTCGCTCTACTAAAAAATATTATTTCAATTTTTTATATATATTTTTTTTACATGATAAAAATAACAAGGTTTTGGAGAAGAATGACCTTCTTTTAAGAACGTAAAATATAAAGAGGATTGATGTGCTTATAGGAAAGAAACGAAACAAAATCTGAGAAAAAATGTATTTTCATGCCACTTCGGTTGGCATATAGAAATCATCTCGTCTGTTTGTCTGTCCGTCCCCATTTCTTTGTCATGAGCACACTAGCTAATGTCAAAGGGAATTACTTGAACCTTCATACAATGATATAACACGATGAAGGGAAGTGCAGTGCCCAAGAACCTTAACTCTACGTTGCCTAATCATTTAATTATTTCCCTGTGTTACATGCCCGGAGCATAATTCGAAAAATACTGAAGGAAATTTGTTCAAATTACATACAGTGAAAGAGTACCCTAACAGGAAATGCAATGCACACGACATATAACGTAATGTTTAAATTATCATGAATTATCTCTATCTTGGATTTCCCTGCGTACATCTAGATAAGCATCTTTTTAACCAGTTAAACATGGTACACATCCAGATGCACACGGCGAACTTAGACTTTCCATTCCTATCAAAGAACTTTATCTATGTCACACATTCTTTAAAACTAGCTATATGTGTGGCAAACATGCTTGATTAATACCATATGCGTGCAAAACATACTTATACTTTAATCATCATATTAATGTAAATATATGGTAAAACATGTACATGTACATGTTTAACTAATAATGTGACATATAAATAATACAAATAAAGATATAGGTGACACACAGTCCTATAAAACGACTTTATCAGTTACATACATACATCAAAAAGCTCCATCTGTTTCACGGGTTCTTAAAACATTTTCATGTCCGTGTGCAATCATGGTACATATCAAAATGTAAACGACAAAATACGTATGCCTATATATGCATGTGACACACGTACTTACGACATACCTTTGTCTGTGAAACACATTGTAATGAATATCCCTATTGGGACAGACGTATTTAGAACATACATATTTGTGTGATACATAATAATAAAACCACTAAATATGTCTTACAAAAATTTATAAAAAAATAATATCTGTGACGCACACACTTTTAAGATAAATCTATCTGTTACACACATATGTATCTGTGGCACACACACGTATAGAATGACAACATCTCTGACAGACACACTTATTTGATAACTTTACATTTTTGTATTTATGTCATGCATAATAACGAAACAAATAAATTTATCTCACACATGCTTATGAAACAATATATACATGTATATATATATTTGAATATCTCTGTTTAAAACATTACTTACAATATATCCGTATCTTTTACTTACAAAACTGTATAAAAATGACATCTATAAACATAGACAAATTCATTTATATCTGTATCTATGATACATTCGAAACATATACATGAACGTATCAAAATACATCTTTGACGAACACACAATATTCAACAACTATATAAATCAAATGCACTCACATGTCTATCTGTATCCATGTAATAATCAAATTATTGTTTCTGTGGTACAACTACATGTACTAATAACATGACTACATCTGTCACTCACATACTAAATATATCAATGTAAAAACATATTCCCTTTGCAAAGCTTGTGTACTTCTAGTTTACAAATTTTCTTGATTAGATGAGTAATAAAAATGGTTATAAAAAGCAGTCGTTTGGCCTGTCAATTAGTTCTAAGGTATGAAGCCTTCGAAACTGGCCCCTTTAAAAGCAAATAGATGGTTTCACTCGTAATCGGTCCTTTGTCCTATTGCCCTTTAAATCGTATTCTACTATTTTAATAGCAGACCCTGTAAAATAAGAAATAAATAAGTTTAATAAGATGATTGAAATCCTGAAATGATTCGATGATTTTCTTATAAATTAAGTGCTGTCGGAACGACACACAAGCGGTCAAAATGACTAAGAACGCTTTGAATGGTGTCACACCAATGGCTAATAAACCGTTTACGAGACTTATCATGATATAATGTATCCTCATATGTTTGCAATAAAAATTTACTGTGATTATTTAATGATCATTACAAACCTGCCTAAACATTTCAGGACTGTGCCGATTCGTTTTTTAGTAATTAATCAGAAACCATTTTTTTTTCAACTTAATGTTATTGTGACCTTAAACCTATTAGACTCAAAACAAAAAGTTCGAAATGATCAACACGGCTGCCGAATCCTTATAGAAATCGTTTTAAGTTGATTATTGGAAACAATGTTTAAGATCACTGTAAACTTGACATTTTATTCAAAATAGACATGCCTACTAAGTTTATGGACCCTAGGCACAATTGCTCTTCAGATATTGACATTTTATCTATAGAGTTGCGCATAAATAGGGATTATTTACTTATCAGGGCAAACCCCCTATCAATTTTAAAGATCCTAGGCCAAATTGTCCCAGTACAATTGATCGTTAACCGTTTGATTTACCAAACGGACGGAGATATTCATTTTAAAATGTGCCAGTGTATAACAGAGTTACATTCCAGACATGAACAAGTGCGTATATACATAATTCTACACTGTCGGACCTCTTAGTGTGACCTTGTCCGTCAAGGTAAGGACACATGATTTGCATGTAACATGTCATCTCCGTGTGGATAACGATTGTGCCATGTAAGTTTAACATCCTGCCATGTATGCCAAAGTTACCATGTACACAGTATTACATCACCTTTAAACGGTAAATGTGACGTTGACTTTTGCGATAGGGTCGTGGGTGTTGTACGCGACACGTTGTCTTTATGTGCTGAACATCTGTACCAAGTAAGTTTAAAATCCATCAATGCATGACAATGTTATAGTACGGACGCGAATGTGTACATATACATATATACAGAATTTCAGTACCTTTAAACTCTAAGTTTGACTTTGACCTTTGATGTAGAGACGTGGGTCTTGCACCTGACACATTTTCATGATGTGCTGAACATTTGTGCCAATTTATTTAAAAATCCTTCAATGCCAAGGTTACAGCCCGGACAAGAAATAGTATAAAGCCGGAAAGACAGACAGACGGACAGATGTTCGGTGCGATTTTAAAAAGCCCACATTCGAGGGCATAAAAAGATGTTTCTTTCTAGAAATATGGTTGCTATCAGTTTTAAACATTGGATTGTATTTAAAGAGCGTGACAAATGTCATTATGGTGCTGCTTTTTATAAGTGTCGAAAAAAATGTTTGAGGTTCCTTTCTCTTTGTCGCTGGCCAAAATACGTCCGGTTTGCTTGATCAATCGACTCTATTAAAATGGGCATGAATAACTATGTAAACTCGACATTTATCCCAATAAATAGACAAGATTTTTTAATCATGTAAAGACAATTGGTTTATTGCTAATTTCCTGTTTTATTTCTAAGAAAATAATTTATAATCTAGCTATAAAGATGATATTTTACAAAATATTTACCTTAACATGTGATTTCTTATGCATATTTAGCATGGTCTGATACCTTGAACACATTTTATTTGCAGAAAAAATAATTCTCACTTTAGAGCATTGTGTGATTGTTAAAAAGTTTTTATCAAAAATTAAACTAAAATGCAGATTTTCCTTAAATGTTTTTATTCTGATCAGACTATTCGTCTATAAATCTTATTTAACAAATGTTACCTTTTTAGATGAAGTAAAGGATCTCTCTTTGACTAAGATGAATAATTTGTTTGTGGAAGAGAAATATTGTACTATTTTCTCACACTGTAGCTGAGTAAATTATTTACATAACTAAACAATTTCAAACTAGACCTATCAATAAATGTGATTAATACCCCCGAAAGACTGCTTTATAAACTGAGGAAGTTCGTAGTAACAGAATACCTTGCAAAAAAACTAGAAGTTTTTAAGTTATGCTCCGGACAAGGAAAAGTAACAAAGGGCAATAACTCTGTAATTACTCAAGATAGAGTTATGGTTCTTTTGCACTCCACGTCCTCTCATTGTTCTAGACCATTGTATGAAGATGTTTTGAATTCCAATCAATAGTTTTCAAGTTATGCTCCGGACAAGGAAAGGTTACAAAGGGCTATAGCTCTGTAATTAGCCAAGATAGAGTTATGGTTCTCGTACACGGCACTTCCTTTCAATATGCTCGACAATTGTATGAAATTGTATTGAATTCAAACTAGTAGTTTTCAAGTTATACTCCGGACAAGGAAAATGCAACAGACCGCCCGACCGACCGACCGCCCGACCGACCATCCACCGGGTGACTCCTATATACACCCTAAACTTCGTTTCGGAGGTATAAAAAACTTGCTCAATTTAAAAGAGAAGTAGAAAGTGCGTGCCTTTATGTTATTACATTGACAATATAATAACCATCGTACATGTATATGTTAAATACTAGACTGAATTCAGTGGTTAGAGTCATTACCTCATGTCTTTACTGGACATTTTCATAAATCTTCACAATTTCTCCTACCCTTAACTCTTACTATTGCGATGAGCTTTGATTGTGACAAATTTTCGATAGAGATGCTTTTATTTGAAGCAAAAACGACTTCAAAAGAAAAAAGACATCTGAATCTCGACATACGTTTATAAGTCTAGTTAAATACATGTATGCGTATCGAAACATATAAGTAAAATATTGATGTTTTTTAGTTTTATTCTTTTAGCATAAGAAAAAAAGTTCTTAACTCTTTGAATTGTGTTCACCTTAATTTATTAACTTTTACATACTGCAATAGCAGCTATGCAGTGGCTGATTACGGAAACAGAAGCAAGTATATCATCGGTCAAGACCCATACCGTGAAAACACAGGTCTGTCTGACCCCTTTGTAATCACATATCTCACGTTCCTGTTCAATTGTCTTTTCAAAAAAGTCGTAATATAAATGCCAAAGACTATACACAGCCGTTGTATTTTTTGTAATTTTATAGATTTGTAATTTTTAAATTAAAATCTCACCAAGATGTATAAAGGCTTTTTTTATTTACTGTCACTTTCACCATCTTCCATGTCTTCAAAATACTCATTTCCAAGCTTAAGCATTTCCTTGAAAGCATCTGAAAAATGAATTGTTCAAAATGCAAAAGGTGAGCATAGTTTACATTTTAACATACATTGAACAAATATGTAGTTTTATTTGCTGGATGTTAATAGTATGTTGGAGTACAATCCATTTCCGAACTTTGAGCTTTGGATTTGAAACACAACCATACTTAGCAAGGAAAGTTTTCTGTAAATTTTGCTACTGTTTTATTTTAATACTACTGTATTACATTGCCAGAGTTCTATTACTCTTATATCCATCCCAGAAAGCATTTGAAAATGAAGAAAGAATCTCATAGCGTTAGGTTTATGGAGTACGGAGAGTGATTACTGACATACACGTTTTCAGACGTTAAAATACCTCAACACCATAACATCTGTCAGACACAGAGTTGTCATGAAATAGTTGTGTACCTGGTCATCTTTCGCCTGAGTGGTTTTTTATGTCTTAACAGATGTATCTTTTTAAATGCTCAACTCTTATTGAAGCTCCTAGTATTGTTTTGCTGTATATAAAATACGCTTTACACAACCGGTCCGATAGAATTTAAGAAAATGGCGAACACAATATTTCTCTTTGTAGTACAAAAATGCACTTCGCTTAAATTGTTTGTTAACAGATCAATTGTTTTTACTCAAACATATGTCCTCACGTCCCATTCCTTGTGAACAAGTTAGAAACAACTCGACTGTTACAGGCTTTGTATTTTCAGAGGGTCCTGGGCACATTCTATGCACTGGCTCGTTCGTTTCTCTGTCAGCAAATAAGAAGGCACACACTTTTAGCTCGGCTATTTCAGGAATAAGGTGGCTATTGCACTCTCAGTCAACCATAAATGCGTTGTTGTGCTCCTTATTGTAAAAAGTTAACCTTAGTTATTACCTTGCCATTTCTAAATGTTTCTTCATTTAAGTTTAAATTTATTATGCCAACAGCGCTGTAATGCAGCTAAAATTTGTGGGTCAATGTCACATTTGACAAAGTTATGCCCCTTTTTGCACAAAGATTTTGGAAAGATAACTTAAAGTTGGCTATAATTTGCCATTTATTAATATTTCTTCATGAAACATTCAGTATTATTGATTATGACAGCATGATCAACCTCTTCCCACCTGTACTCCACTTCACACCCACCCCGAAAAAAAAAGTCGATTTTTTTCTTTATTAGTTGGACATTAATGTGTACACATTTACAAAGTATATACCCCTCTATTGCCCTCTCTCGACTCTAGCCAAATCGAAAAAAACTTTTTAACTCAATTCTTACATAATTACACAATATACTTATTCTTAGGCAAGAAAATAGTGAAAAGCTCTCGAATAGGCGAGCATGCTGTCATGAGACAGCTCTTGTTATGATTGTATAAAAGCCTTAAACAGTTGTTTCTACGCGGCAGTCAGGTATACTAGTACTACCAGCTAAATCTTTTATCGACAATATCTTGTTCTCTTCTAACACAGTCTTTACAGCAATATTTCATTTTCTTGACAAAGTCTTATACAATATTTCGCTATTAATAGTACTAAACAAAATGGATTTCTTTCAAAGGGGTTAGCGAGGTTTGCTGTCTGAGGTGAAGTTTACATTCAGTTAAGTTGATAGTATATTTTGATGATTTTGTAAAACATAATCACGATTACAAGGAATTGTTCAAACTTGTAAATCTTACTGATGGCAAATATTAAAGTTCTGTTAATAATCTTTAGCTTGCAAAACTACACGCACCAAATGTACTTCTAATATAATAAGCATAGAGTCATGATCTTTTTAAACTAAGTAACTCAAAAGTAAATTATAGTACAGTTACGATCCTTATGCACTGCATTTTCTCTCATTGTTCCCTATTATTATCTGAATTATCAAATGATCCCTTTTCGAAGTATGTTGTTCACAAGAGTAATTAAAAACCCAAAGTAATTAAACAAGCGGGCCGAGCTGCCTTAAATCGCTCACCATTGTTTATAATACAACAATCGCATTGTGATCTAGGGGTCATGATTTGAACATACTTCGTAAAGGTTTACTATACAATTTTACATTCCAAATATCAAAGCTCTGGGTCTTGTGGTTTTAGACAAGAATGTTTTTGAAGTTTTACCAATATAAGCATATGTGATATCAAGTGACCCCCGGAAGGGTCAGTTGTGACCTGGTGTTTATGGTTTGAACAATCTTGGTGATGTCCATACAACAAGATAAGGATACATGCCAAATATCTTAAGTCTAGGTTTCAGAGCAGAATTTGTTTAAAGATTTTCCTATAGAAACCAATAACAAGTCAAGTGATCCCCAGACAGGGCCAATTTTTACCCCGGGGTTATGATTTGAACAAGCTTAGTAGAGGTCCACTAAGCAATACATGTACTACATCCTAAATATCTAATTTCAGAGAGGAAGATTTTTAACGTTTTTCCTATGGATTGCTATAGCAACAAAAGTTTTGCATGGAATGGAATTCTTTGAACACCTTTGATAGAGTGTTATGCCTGAAACATCCCTGCTAAGTCTCATCAACACTGGTTGTTTAAGAGGAAATGTCGTTTGAAGGAAATGGTGGACGGACGATAGACGCCAGACGGTGAGTGATCCTAATATTTCGCACTGGCACTTTGTTCCAGGTGAGCTAAAATAATGAAGCTAGAGTTATTGTTATTGTATGCTGTTACAATCTTGCGTTTCGATCAAATTTATCCTTTATATTAGTATGTATTTTATTTATCTGTGGCAGATTCGTTGACCAGGTCAATGTTTATACATGTAACATCAAACTATGTAATAACGCTATAATCTATATTATATCTCTGTAATCTGCTTGTCGATCTAAAAATAATCCTCTGTGTATATGGCAGAAGAAAGAGCACAAAAGCATGCATTAAAAATTTGTAATAGAAGTCGCTAATACGTAAAAAATAAATGTAACTTTTAGTGAGGTCTTATGAAGACTCATATAAGCGCCAAAAATATATGTTTCTTCTTCCTTTGACAGTATGAGTTTTCGTTGTCTATATCTGTATGTTGCGAAAGGATAGAATTGCGTCCCCTGAATCCACAGTTTGTTTTACCCTATCAATACACAATAATCTGAAAGATTACACAACTTAAACCATTATATATGATATTCCTTTATTTTTTTCAACAAGTTGCATTTTTTTCTTTAACTTGTGTCACATACACATATTGACAGAAACACCAGAAAACTGGAAGCCTCGGCAATATAGGATTTCCGCCCAAGCCAGAGAGTCCGGTTCTTCAGGGCGTTTCACAGACTGGAAACTCAAAATATATTGTTATCATCAACCTCTACAGCTTACGAAACAATCCCCATACTCTGTTCCTTTTTTAGATATCTATGCCCCTTTTTAATTTAGAATTATTGATTAATTTCGAGTATCTTGAATATTATCAAATGCATTGACTTGAAACTCAAATAGATTCTCAACATCAACATCTACACATGATAAAACAATCCCCATAACCTTTTTGAATTTTGACATATTTATGCCCCATTTTTGAGTTATACAAACTTGTAATACATTTCTTCCCCTAACATCTACACTATACGAAATAATCAACCTTACTCTGTTTTAATTCTTCAAAGATTTGCCCTCTTTAAACATATATTTTAGCATATACACCAGGAGAAACTATGTATTTGTTTTGGTATATTTATTTGCGTTTAGTGTGACATATGTGCGCTTGTTTATACCTTTAACTGCAAAAGGTTTAGGTTTTGTTTTATTGGCAAGCACTGAGAATAGTCGGGCACGCTTTATGGACAGCTTTTGTACTAGAAAAGATTCCAGTAACAAAAAGGTAATGATGATTCTTTATTCAAAGATTTAAGTCATTATCCCAGTTCCCTCTTTCTTGTCCGATTTGACAAAAGTTTGGGCTTTGATAATTTTGATTACAAGCTCAAAAAGAAATATAGCTTATCTCCGAATGGGGTTAATAATGAATGTCATTTCTTTACATAACCAGATGGCAGACTGGATTGTCCCTTCTCTGACGAGGCTTAAGTGCAGTTGTAGAGAACACTGTTGCAACAGTGATTTCTCTCTACATATTGAAATAAACTCTTTCTTTATTTGTATTCCAAAGTCTATTCCTCAGGTCTTTCTCTAATCTGCAAGTATTTCGTCGAAAACTTTAAGTTCATCAAAATCGTTGACAAAATCTGAATAACGTTCGTTAGATTTCATCGCGACATGTTTTGTCCTTTAGACTACACCTAATTTAAATAAATAACAAGCACATTCGGTGAATTCTCCGCCAAATGAAGTAAACAACTAAAACGAACTACTGGAAAGTGTATTGGTGTTTCTTTTTCAGAAAAAAAAAACATTTTAAAAATTTCACCACCACCCGGTAGCATTACATGTATCTTAAATGGGATACTATATTCAGTTACAGCCATACAAAACATAAAGTGTAAAGCAGTTCTACTAGCTCTCTAGTTTCATACAACAATATTTCTTTTAAGTATCTATCTAAAATAATGACGTAAGGAAAGCACTACATCCACTGAAGGGCCTCATCTCTGTAAACGTCCAGTTTGTAAATTCAACATTGCTAGAGAATACAGAATTGATTACAAAAAAAATCTAATTCTGACAAAAATAGCTTTTTTTTAGAAAAAAAAACAACATTTTTTTTTAATTCACAACTCCACTTGGGCCTCATCTATGACGGGTAATTGTTTCTTCTGCATCGTAAAGTCAGTAATCAAAATCTATATAGTTTATATAAAGAGAAAGCACTACACACAAACAAAAAATAATCAGATCTTAGAAACTACAAAGTTGGTTACTTTTGCCAAATATTATCAAATTCTGACCAGCCTAAGTTTTCAGAAAAAAGAAGCATTTTTAAATGTCTGGCCGCTTTGGCTGTGGGACAGGGGCGGGGTTGTTAACAGAGGGTGTGACGAAGGGCTTGGTATACCTAGGGCTAACTCAGGCCCTCTTGCCAAATATTCATGTAGAGGTTAGGTTCTGTTTGGGTTGCTGAGGTATATGTATCTCACAACTGAAACAAGTTGATAATTATCAAAGATAATTTATTAACTATAAATACAAATGTATATACTAAAGTATATCTATGTATAATGCCACATGATGACTGAATGCAATGAAGCATCTCAGTAATTCAACACTTTACTGACGTACAATTACAATGTTATTTAGCGTGTTGTACAAAGACTATCTCTATAGCTTATTACCTATAAAATATACACTTTATACATGTTTCCAATCGTAAAATACAATGAAGATCTATGAATGTACAAAATAGCAGTACTAACCTGAAACAAGTTGATAATTATCAAAGATAATTTATTAACTATAAATACAAATGTATATACTAAAGTATATCTATGTATAATGCCACATGATGACTGAATGCAATGAAGCATCTCAGTAATCACGAACATCGCTATACAAAGATATGGGTGAACGGTTAGCACTTGTTAGTAAAGGAGGTAGTATAATAGGATAACGGGACTATTGTGTAAGTGACAATATAGGACAAATTATTGAAAACTAAACTTGTATTAAAGCTGGCACTTTTACATTTGAGGTTAAATGTCAAGAAAATAAAAACAAAACTCTGGAGATACAAACGAAATCAACCAATTTTTATGAAAATCGCCCCTTTCACGCGACATTATGGTGTTGTATGTTTTTTTATTAAATTCAATGGTTTTTAAGTTAAGGCTCAAAAGGGCCGATGAACAACTCCAAAACAATATCCCCCCGACTATGGCGGGGGATAAACAAGTTGAAACATTCTTATACAAGTGATTCCTTCTTAATAATTACATTTAACACATCCCGTACACGCAATAATGAAATACTTATCTCTGAAAACAGCAACTACAGTACAGCACAGGCGAAACCCCACGCATATGCGTCCATGCGGCATGTAAATAAGAGTCTGAAAGCATGGAGATGCGGCGTGACGCGACATCGCAAATTGTATGCGGCATTCAATTGCCGCATCTGAAAGACAAAATAGCAATCAAGCGCATTCAAGCGCGACAACGAGTCCTGCCGCGTGATGCCGCGTGTCGCGACGTTATGCGGCATGTCATTTTCTATACAGGTAAAAGCGATAAAATAATAAATATGTACTATATTGTATTGTACACGTGTATAAAACTGGGTTTTTCAATAATATGTACAATGTATTCCATATTGTAACCAATAAAATTTCAGTCTTAAATGTTTTTAGTAATTACATGTGTATACCATTAAGTTTTAGTAAGTTAAACCATAAAAACATGTATGTAGAAACGTGTTTTAGAACTGTGAGATGAAAAAGAAATACCTCAACCCATACGATTATTTTGAATGAATTATCTCAATGCAGAGATCGACAAATACTACATTGAATGACAGAGAACGACCAAGAAGACAAATGTTAAGAATAATATTAAAGCATCGTGATCACTTTAAATGTTGATAATTGAAAAAAAGGATGCTCAAAAGAATCACGACAGAAATAAGTATTTACTGTAAATTAACGCTGAAATACATGAGAATGGGATTTCCTTATCCACTACTTAATGGACATGGTAGATTTATTTTCACGCAAGTAAGCAGAAATAAGTGTAAATACAGAATGGGGATGAACAAATTAATAATCAGCTTTTCCTCGAATTCTACTTCAAAACTGCTATAAATGGATAGAAAATGATCTAACTAAGAAAAAAGAATACCCACAACCCTATGTTTATTTTTTTAATAGTTTTACAGTCATTTTTTCGTATGTATGTGATGTGCTTGCTGCTTTTAATTTACGTAAAAATAGCCCGGCAGCGATGAGAGATCATTGCAGCAGTAAAGTATAAGGTTATCTTTCACCAGTAGATCTAATCTCGTAGATGAAAACGTAGTACCGGTATACAGCAAAATTTTGCTTATAACGAACTCTCCGGGATCTATCAAATGTGTTCCTTGTATCCTTGAGTTCCTTATATCCATATATCGACGTTCGTTATATATATCGAACTAAAATACATATCGAACAAGTATTTTATAGTCAAACCCCAACCATCAACTTACAGTTGCTTTTGATTTATCTACCACCTTTTGAACAATTATAAATATCTATAACTGTTATCCTTTTATATATCCGTATGTAAAATAATTGCAAATATTAATAAAGCATAAAAAAGACGGTTCATGTTTTCATTGGCAATACTGAAACAAAATAATTTTGTACTTGATACAATTGAATGAAGCCGATTTTCGCTCGATAGCCAAAACTTGAATATTTAACTTGTTTTTTTTTCCCCAAAATGGGATTTCACCCGATCTGCATGCTTATAAAGAAAAGCTCATAATTGTTTACGAAAAATATTATCACTTGAACATCGTACTTACAATGTAGCAATTGTGTTGGTATTCTCTTTTAACTAGTTTATCAAAAGGTTATACATGTGAAATGTAGAAGACTATATCCGAAGTTTCCTTATAAACGGAGTACGATATAACCGCATCTTTTTACATCTAACAAAAAAAGAAAGAATCGGGCCCAAAAGAACTGTTCATTAAAGCCGACGTTACGTTATATCCGGAGTCGCTATATACGGATTTTACTGTAATAAGGTAAACTGTCCGTCTGTTAGAACGACCAAAATACGGCTGGAACGGATGTACTTTCCTTCTTGAATTGTAATTCAGTTCAAATCAAATTTAACTGTTTTGAAACAAAACCTTAGCACGAGGTGTTAATGTTATATGTGTGTATAACAATGTTTGATGTTACGTCACTAAATTTTACTTTCAACAGTGCGATCTTTTAAAAAAACAACATCTTTATTATTTTCATAAAACATCAAACACCTATACATACAAAAGCCGGATGTGATCCCGGTTCATAGCTCTTAGGTAGTTGGTAAAATGTTGGTGTCTAACTCCGAGTGTAGGAATCGATATGCATGTACGTACAGAAACCGGTTGTGCCCCCGGTTCGAGCTCTCACAATGTAGGTGGTTGATAAGTGAACGTACAGTATTTAGGATGTTACTCGTATT
>JAFMSR010001662.1:0-25798 GCA_022818135.1 Saxidomus purpurata
TGTGTGTATTTCATCATTAATATAGAAAATGCTCATGGAAGATTTTATAAATTTTCAACATGCTGCAATGCACATTTTCCTTTTTAAAGTATCTTCTAAGGAAATTGTTAAGTTTAAGGAAAATCTTAAGATTTGACTTAAGATGCTACTGGAATACGGCCCCAGGTCTAGCAAGCTTCAATTTTATAAATATTTGTGTGAAAAATACAAAACTGTTTTGTGCAAGATGTATCTAAGAAAATGCAATACAAACTGTAAAAAGAGCAGCAGTAATACTGACGGATGCTCCCTTAAAAACATGTGTTTTTAAATGAACAGAACAAATTATTCTGTTCTTACATATGATAATACGGTAACAAGTTTTAATTCATTTGCAGAAGGATTGTAGGCAAGCAAAATAATAAACAAGAGGGCCAAGATGGCCCTATATTGCTCACCTGGCTACCATTGGCTATAATACAAGGTCATCAATAGCAGAAAGGGTCAATTTTGACCTTGGGGACATGATTTGAGCTGTCTTGTTAGAGATCCACTAGGCAATCATACATGCTAAATATCTAAGCTCCAGGCCTTGTGGTTTCAGAGATGAAGATTTTTTAAGTTTTTCCTACATAAGCATTTATAAAAACAAGTGACTCCTTCATGTGTGCTGCAAATAGTAGACAATACATTTGTACTACATATAAAATGTTGAGTCAAACAGGTGAACTCCTTGGCAGGTAATATTTCAACACAAGGGGCAGTGTTATTTAGTGAAGCTCGGAGTACCAGTAAACAGTGGTCTTAACTCTTCGAGTTGGGGCCAATTATCACCCAGGAATCAATTTTTGTACAAACCTACATTGAGGATCATTATAAAATGTTCACCTACATATATCTTAGCTCTTAGCATTGTGGTCTTGTAGAAGAAGATTTTTCTGAAGTTTGACTTGGGTTGACATTTTCATTTCTGAATGGACCAGATTCATTAATCAATATTGGTATAAAACCACTAAAAGCAGTCCTGTTGAATTTTAGTTGGAACTGACCCAGTGGTTATTGGAGGAGATGTAGTTCGAAACTAATTGCCAACGACTGACAAACAACAAATAACAAACATGCTCAGCAACTTTGGAGAAGATCAGATGAAAACAGCGGACAAAATGTGGACGCAGCCCGCCCTCTCATGTGCCCGCCGCCAGCCATGGGTGTTCCTATAATACGTCCGTTCGGGGGTATAAACAGGTGTTTATTACTTTGACAAAGCCTGTACATATTTACACTATGTTATAAATTTATTTTATGAATTAAACAAGAGGCACAGAAGGGCCAGTCTTGCTACACTGGACTAACTGGGCAGTTTTGAGTAAGTTTTGTGAAAATCTATTGGAAAAGGTGACCCATTATCAAGTTGTTAGAATAATTGGCTGTAGCGAAACAGGTTTGTGACCTGTAGAGTGTTATATAAGTTTTACAAATAGCGGCTGTAGCACAGTTGGTTTTTCCCACAGCATGACGCAAGTTCTACACAGATCATCTACACACCCGCCGAATAAGCCGTTTCGAACTGCTCAATCCTGTAGTGGCCAGTAGAGTTATAAACTCTGCATGCATCCTATGCTTATCAAATTAAGTTGCCATAAAAACAACCAATGGTCAGCCTCACATCATGGGGGCTCATTATAGCTGGTAATACTATCCATTAAATGTTCTGTGAGAATAAAAATGATGAAGAATGCAAGAAAACCTGAGTCAGTTTAAACAGTTAATGTGTCTACATTTGTATGATTACTAGTATAATGTAATTTCATTAATTTGTGATAAAAGGTGTTTAATATATTTATCTATTGTGACTTCTGTTCTGACTTCTACTCATCAGTTTTCTACCATCACTAACAGATGCATTTCTTAATGGTTGCAATATGAACTAAAACAGGTTTTATTTCATGAATCAGAAGCCAATATACTGTGCATTTTCTTGTGAGAACCAAGTTTTATGCAAGGTTAGAGACTGTAGTCAGCTATAGCTTCTGTACATTGGCTAGTCAACAAACTAATTTGAGACATAGTTCACATGCCTACAATACTTAGTAAAATGTTGATCAATTATTGTTGAAATTTGTTAATCTATCACATTAAAGAATACATATTCTAAGAAAACAGGAATCTTTTGCACCATTTTGTTCAGTGAATTATTCAGTCTAACCTGTCTGTAATAAACAGTCATCCAAGCAACTAAATGAAAGTGACCACAATGGACCGTTCCGGTTTTTTACGACAAAGTTTAAAGCCTACCTAAGCCTATTGTTAAGGGATTATTTTCTTTTCATGGCTGGGTCAACTGCTCACAAACAGTATCACAAACAAACCCACGTGTTCTTTTGTGCAAACCAGGCCAACCATTGGACACGTGATGTCCCAGTGTGGTCATTGGATACTCCAGCGAGTTAATTTGAATATAATTGTAAACACTGGAACCGTCCATAAACAGGTGACCTTAATGCAGGTTTTCAAATTCAGACATAAAGAACTCAGAAAACGCCAACCGAGGGTATAATAACTTGTAAAACTTTTGGTTATAAATTTGGTTATTTCATATATTTTTATCTTAAAATTTTGAACACTAATATAACTGGTGAGAAAGTGCTATGAGCAATGTTAAACATCTGCACTGATAATTAATGGCCCTAATCTGACCGTTAAAAGGGTCAGATATAATTACCTCCAGCAGAATGTATAACTGCACACTGGAAAGCCAGAAATCGTATCAGAAACAGGCATGTACTCTAGAGTGTACAGGTTGCAAGCAACCTTCTCAGCAAGTTTTGTGAAAATCCATAGAAAAATGTGACCTGTAGCATGCTTAGTTTTTGCACATTATGGCTCAATTTCTATACAGATCATCTACAGCTTGCAGGCAACCTTCTGAGCAAGTTTCTTGAAAGGCAATGAAAATTGTGACTTGTAGAGTCACAAGGAAAAGTGAACAGATGGACAGATTTCGTCCAGTAGAGCT
Organism: Saxidomus purpurata; assembly: GCA_022818135.1. Classification (NCBI taxonomy): domain Eukaryota; kingdom Metazoa; phylum Mollusca; class Bivalvia; order Venerida; family Veneridae; genus Saxidomus; species Saxidomus purpurata. Next base: position 2,996 of record JAFMSR010001662.1, read on the forward strand.
AAATACTACTACTTTGCAGGTTTTTACTTTCTCTTGCAGACAAATTCTATCTTTACTATCAGTGTAAACCTTTTTGGGGTGTACAGTTGAAATATATACTTTTCAACAGTCTTTTTTCTTCTTTTTTTCTTGCGGTTTAATTCCAATTACAATAATATACCGGTAGTACTAAAGGTAAACCATATACAGGTGGACAGTAACCTAACCATCCGTCCTGCGAAGGACCAGTACTAGAATTCCATCAGCCATAAGTAACTGCAAACTTGTTGTAGGGGTTTAACACCTGTTCCAACCATATTTTGATCATTTAATCAGGGGACAACTATAGTTTCCTTGAAGAACCAGTACTAGACTCCTACCCTCTGTAAGAAAGTACCAACTATCTCCTGTAAAGTGACATGGTCAGTAGCAGGGCTCGAACCCATGACCCTCATAACCACAGAGGCGGACAACTGCAAAACTTTCTCCAATAAAGGGACAAATCAACAGAGGGGCTCAAACCAATCACCCACATATAGTATGAGGTTTATTGATTCAAGTCAGCCATTGCTCACTGGTCAATTGGTGCTACACCTGCCCACTCACCTTGCAAAGTATCTCCAAGTTCCGTAGGACATTTCTTAATTGCATTCATAAGGACCTCATCTGAAAACTGGAAATAGAGCAAGTAAACAGTTAATCTATGTGTAAATATGCCAGCCAGGTGCAACATATCTAATATATTATTAGTTTATTAAACTTTAAAGTTCCTGTTAGACATCATTAAGTTGATAATGTATGTTATGACATAGAGGATAATTGTTGGTTTTGGTGTAAGATCACGATATAACTCACCAAGTGGGCACCAAAAGTGATATTTTCACGAGTGGCGCAGCCACAAGTGAAAATAACTACTTTTGGTGTTCACGAGTGAAATTATCGTGATATGACATCGATACCAACAATTTTTCTGTTTATTTTATGTCTCAAACTCTACTTTTGTTGAGTTAATTTCAATAAAATGTCGAAAATCACAGGAAACGTCACCAGAAAGCATCGCAAGCATGACGTCATTTTAACGACGTTATCGTCATATGGTTTTCGGCATTCATTACGCTCGGTATACTTTTTGACGTTAATCCGGGTAACATATTTTGATAATGTTCACTGTGTGGACAGTGAGTTTATCAGAATATAATTCACCGTTATATTTCTATAAACCACTGAAAAACATAAAACAAAGTAACTGTAATTTCCTTGAAATATTTACCTCCATCAAGAAACCCTCTTATTTAAAGAGTTACCCTCATAACATTAATAGGAAACAGAAATAAATGTAACATTTTCATGCAATAACACACTAGCAGTGAAAAATAGATCTACGTAGATTATAAATGTTTTGGCCTTTAGTCAAGTCAGTTATGACAATTATGACTGTGGGAACAAGAGCACCGCATGCAGATGCCTGACGCTCGTCTGATAGTTTATTTATCACCATTTTTTAAGTAACAGTGTCCTTGACCTTGGCCCCAGAACAAAATCCCACCAAAGGTTTTCATAATAATAACTAGACACTAGGTTTGGTCACAATAATTCAACTGCAACTAAAGATGTTTTTTTCCCCATTTTTCTATTTTTAGAAAAAAAACCTGGACTTTAACCCCATGAGCCCTAAACACAATCCCAATTGATTAAAAAGTCTTTATTCATATGGATTACACATTTAATAATTTTAAGTTACATTATGTCAATTGTAACTAAAGATATTGAACATATTACTGTTTTTTCTATTTTTAGTTAGTGACCTTGACAATGACCCCAGGAGCCCCAAAACCCAGCCCTATCTTCTTAAATACTTACTACAAACAAAAGTTGGTTACGTTATTTCAACGGTAACTAAAGATATTGAATATAATACAGTTTTCCTATTTTTTGTAACAGTGACCTTGATCCCAGGAGCCGTAAAATACAATCCAATAAAAGATATTCATAAAAATATTTCTTAAATACACTAAGTTTGGTTGCATTATGTTGACTGTTACAAATATTGTGTGTGTGAAACTTTCTAAGTTTAGAAGGGGCAATAATCAAGCCAAATACATGACAGGGTTATGTAACTTTTATACTATTGTACATTTGACAGTGAACAGCTATTCCAAAGTTTGAAAGTGATAGCATTGATAGTTTGCATGTAAGTGACCCAAGCACATAACTTAAAAAATCAGACTAGCTAAAAATTACAAAGTCCAAAAATACTAAAATATCCCCCACCATCCCCCTCCCCTTCCAAATGTGTGACTCAAATGATATATTGAAGTACATTATCCATTTATTGTCTGTGAAAATTTTTTAAATCACTCTAACAAAATTTGAAGAAGCTATGTCCAATTCTCAAAATCAACCAAAATCCATCAAAATTCATGTTTTTTACCCAAAAAAACAGGTGAGACTCAGCATCTTTAGGGAACAATGTGAAGAAGGGTATTAGATGAACAAGTTCACCAAGTTTCAAAGTGATAGCTTTGATAGTTTCCATGTAAGTGACCTAAACGCAAAACTTAACCAACGCCTCCGACAACAACGACAATCAAGTGACAACAATAGCTCGTCATTTTTTTTTTAATCAGACGAGCTAATAAACAAAAATTTATTACCTTTGTTTCTCGGAACAGCAAAGTTATCTGCTGATATATATTTGTGTCAATTCCCATGTACCCTATCACACCTAATACAAACTGTTTAATGTACACGTCTGGTATACTGAAGGACTGATGCAGAAGAAACTTAAGTAGATTTTCTTGCAGTATGGCCGGTAACAGAAGAAACCTTGGCTTGCTGGAAAAGTCCATTCAAAGGCTTAAATACACTTTTAATATTTATAACACAATAGGCTTATCAGTAAATATGCTTGAAAAGCTGTAAACATGTATGATTTATAGAAAAATAAACAAATATGATGTAATATTTCATGTTACATAAAATGTGCAAGCATGTAAAGCAGAAAAGACCTTCCCTGCTATTCGCCAATTTCACCAAAGCAGAGTGCAAAATAATTAAAACTGTCAACCATATGAGCAAACAAGAGCTGTCCATAAGACAGCACGCTCCACTATTGTGGGTGCTTGCTAATAAAACAAAACTTTTATCAGTATAATAGCAAAACAAAATCCTGCTGACTCTTTAGTATACACTAGAAAAGTTGAATCATAAAAAAAGTAAATTATTTGCTTGATACAAAATGTACCCCTGAACACTATTGCTAAGTTTGATATAACTACCATAAGTGGTTACTGAGATATGTGCATGATAGTACCATACAAGCAAAACTTTAACAAACTTTCAAAGTCAAACAAGGGCCATAATTTGTACTAAATTTATACAAGAGTTATCTGATTTGACTGTGTGACACCCCTAAAGACATTAATGAAGTTTCAAGTCAATACCATAAGTGGTTACTGAGATATGTCCATGATAGTACCTTGCATGCAAAACTTTAACAAAATTTCAAAGTCAAACAAGGGCCATAATTTGTACTAAATTTATACAAGAGTTATCTGACTTGACTGTGTGACACCCCTAAAGACATTAATGAAGTTTCAAGTCAATACCATAAGTGGTTACTGAGATATGTCCATGATAGTACCTTGCATGCAAAACTTTAACAAAATTTTCAAAGTCAAACAAGGGTCATAATTTGTACTAAATTTAAACAAGAGTTATCTGACTTGACTGTGTGACACCCCTAAAGACATTAATGAAGTTTCAAGTCAATATCATAAATGGTTACTGAGATATGTGCATGATAGTACCATACATGCAAAACTTTAACCAAATTTTCAAAGTCAAACAATTGCCATAATTTGTACTAAATTTATACAAGAGTTATCTGACTTGACTGTGTGACACCCCTAAAGCCATTAATTAAGTTTCAAGTCAATACCATAAGTGGTTACTGAGATATGTGCATTATAGTACCTTGCATGCAAAACTTTAACCAAAGCAACAACGCCGACGCTGATGCACAAGTGACTGTAATAGCTCTCCTATATTCTCCGAATAGTCAAGCTAAAAATTCAATCAAATGGCCTGAAACAACTCCTGCTGAGATAAACAAGAGGGCCAAGATGGCCCTATATCGCTCACCTTGGTACAAGTCCACTTGCCTGGTGGAAGATCACTAGATAATGTTATATACCAAATAAGTTTTCCTAAAATACGCCTTTGTAAAACAAATGACACCCCGCCCCCGGCAAGGTCAATTCTGACCCCAGGGGCATAATTTGAACAAACTTTGAAGAGGTCTACTAGGCAATGCTACATGCCAAATATCTAAGCTCTAGGCCTTGTGGTTTCAAAGAAAAAGATTTTTAAAGTTTTCCCTATATAAGCCTATGTAAAACTAAGTGACCCCCGGTGCGGGGTCAATTTTGACCCGGGGGTCATAATTTGAACAATATTGGTAGAGGTCCACTAGCCAATGCTACATGCCAAATATCTAAGCTCTAGGCCTTGTGGTTTCAAAGAAGAAGATTTTTAAAGTTTTTACTATATAAGCCTATGTAAAACTAAGTGACCCCCCGTGCAGGGTCAATTTTGATCCGAGGGTCATAATTTGAACAATCTTGGTAGAGGTCCACTAGCCAATGCTACATGCCAAATATCTAAGCTCTAGGCCTTGTGGTTTCAAAGAAGAAGATTTTTAAAGTTTTTCCTACATAAGCCTATGTAAAACTAAGTGACCCCCTGTGCGGGGTCAATTTTGACCCCAGGGGCTCATAATTTGAACAATCTTGGTAGAGGTCCACTAGCCAATGCTACATGCCAAATATCTAAGCTCTAGGCCTTGTGGTTTCAGAGAAGAAGATTTTTAAAGTTTTTCCTATATATTCCTATGCAAAACTAAGTGATCCCCGGTGCGGGGTCAATTTTGACCCGGGGGTCATAATTTGAACAATCTTGGTAGAGGTCCACTAGACAATGCTACATGCCAAATATCTAAGCTCTAGGCCTTGTGGTTTCAGGGAAGAAGATTTTTAAATTTTTTCCTATATATGCCTATGCAAAAACTAAGTGCCCACCTGCGCGGGGTCAATTTTGACCCGGGGATCATAATTTGAACAATCTTGGTAGAGGTCCACTACACAATGCTACATGCCAAATATCTAAGCTCTAGGCCTTGTGGTTTCAGAGAAGAAGATTTTTAAAGTTTTTCCTATTTGTTGCCATAGCAACCAGAGTTCTGCATGGAATGGAATTCTTTGAACAATTTTGGTAGAGCTTCATGCAAGGAACATTCCTGCATAGTTTTATCAACATTGGCCTAGAGGTTTCAGAGGAGATGTCATTTGAATCAAAATGTTGACAGACGACGGACAATCATCGATCAGAAAAGCTCACCCTGGCATAGCCAGGTGAGCTAAAAAGGTAATGACAGGCTGTTTAAATCCTTGGAGACCCTGACAGAGGTAAAAAATATGGGAGTCTAACTTCTTACTTCTGTAACTGGAAACAAATGTTAACTGCCCTTACACAGTCACAAAAGTTTTCAGAGGTACAATGGCATTTGTGCTGGTGATAATGGTCCACTACAAACTATATTTGGACTAGTGAATTTTATATGCAATTTACAGTGACCAGTGAATTCAAAAGTTACTTTCATTGACTCTTTAATTCATTATAATACAATATTTTAATAAGCAATTATCACTTATGTACTGATACAAGTAAAACTTACAATTTAAGTTTATCATCCTCAATGGTTGGATCACATTTAGTCATCGAAGCAAATAATTTATGCCAGGTTGGTTGGCTACCATACAGAGATGATGTCTCCTCCGTGAACCAAACATTTCCTCTCTCTACAGATGATCCTAGTTGTTTGAACAAACTGTGCCACTCAACAGGAAGTCTGGAGACCAAGCCACAGTCTACCATCATGTGCTGTAAAATTGAAAGGTGTCAGTGTCATTTTGTAATTTCCTTCATTGGTATTTGATTCAAACTACAGTGCAACCTTGCCTGAGCAAACACCCTTGAGAACACAAAAATATGCTTGTTGTTGAGAGGTGTTGTTTTGAAGAGGTTGATTCCTTAAATAAGCGACACCATGGGAAAGGAAATGTGTGTCTTTTTTATGGAGTTTGTTTCTCTAGGGAGGTGTCTTTCAGGGAGGTTGGACTGTAGTAATGACTTATCTGTGAAACACATGAACTTTTTGACCAACATGTAGCAATAGTTAGTCGAAGTAATCTTACATTCATAATATTGTTTATATTTTAAATTGTGACTGACAATCAAACTATCAAAACTTCCATTTTCCACACAAATGGCAGATTTTACTAGTATATACTGCAGTGTATCTTAAATTGTGACGTGCATGACCTGCAATCAAACTAACTTTCACTAAACCAAGCCAATGGTATATTTACTAGTACATGTATATACTGCAGTATATCTTATTGGGTTTTACATAGAATGTACATATTTCTCCTACCTGACAAAATCCCTAGTAAATTTTTTATTTTGAAAATTGTGTAATTTAATATTGACATAGAACTACATGTACAAAGAATTAAATTCACTTTCTCTACATGTCAGTTTCGCTTTTTACTTCTAGTTTATGATGTCATCTTAATTCGTATCACTAAGTTACCAAAATTTCTTTGTAAGACTCCTCCATTATTTTGATCTTTTGAGTGTTCAAACACAAGTGGAGTCATATAAAATACAAATATTACTCAATATTTTCCAGGATCTCATGAAATTACTGCAAAATTAAAAAGTGTCAACTAGTTAATTTTGTATGTCACTTCACTGGTATTCTATTCTTTCTAATGAGCAAAGTTTGACCTACATGCAGTGGTAGATTGTCAACCACAGGAAATTGGCGTGGTGCTATGACCTTGTTATATTTAGGGAGAACATTTTAAATCAGAATTAACACACTTGCCACATTTTAAGAGATAACCATACTCAAGTATGAAGAGATGGATATTTAAAGCTTTGTCTATTTTTTTACAGACATCGTAAATATCTATTCTTATCAGTTAAATAAATTTATGGTTATCCGTGAGCTGTATTTACTACTTTAGCTGGTGGTATAATTCAATATGAAAACTTTCTCTACAAGTATATATCTATTTATTCATGGGGTCAGTCACGTACTTAGGCAAGACTTTAAATGTCCATCATATATGATTAGCTGTGTAAAGCCTACAAGTATGTAAATTCTGATTTTCAAATGTTCTACGAGTATGCTGAGTAAGCCCCCATAGTGTGATGCTCACATTGTTGACCTTTATATTATATATGATGCTGTGATAGGATATTTTCTGAATGGGTGACCACTCTTTTCTCAGCAGAATAACATGAAACAAAAAAGAAAAAAAACATGGTATGGATATAAAGTTTGCTAAATTAAAAGACAGATATAGAGCTGAACAAGTGCCTGTGTTTTAAGCACTTTAAAGTAGGTGTGACAGGTCTATGAAAGGGGTTACACTGCAACACACCAAATTTATAAGCTTATCAAGACATGATTTTGTTTTACAGTTTCTACCTTATTCTTAAGAAATACTGGTTTCCCTTGTTAGTTTGCTTAATGTAGGTAGTCACTCATTACTCACAAGGGCCATGGGTTCAAACCCCACAGTGGGAATGGCTCTTTCCTAATCCAAATAATTGTACTCAACGGATAAATATAGGTTTTTTTTACGCCCTATCCAGCCTCGGTGCAGATATCTATAAACAAGAGGGCCATGATGGCCCTTTATCGCTCACCCGAGTACAACTGCTTTTAACAAAGTTGCTAGAAATCATCAAAATAACCTTTCTGACAAATTTCCAGGATATTTGGGCTGAAAATGGTACCTCTAGAGTGTTAACAAGGTTTTTCCATATTTGGGCTCTGTGACCTAGTTTTTGACCCAAGATGACCCATATTCGAACTTGAGCTAGAAATCATCGAAACAACCTTTCTGACAAATTTCCAGGATATTTGGGCTAAAAATGGTACCTCTAGAGTGTTAACAAGGTTTTTCCACATTTGGGCTCTGTGACCTAGTTTTTGACCCCAGATGACCCATATTCGAACTTGAGCTAGAAATCATCGAAACAACCTTTCTGACAAATTTCCAGGTTATTTGGGCTGAAAATGGTACCTCTAGAGTGTTAACAAGGTTTTTCTACATTTGGGCTCTGTGACCTAGTTTTTGACCCCAGATGACCCATATTCGAACTTGAGCTAGAAATCATCGAAACAACCTTTCTGACAAATTTCCAGAATATTTGGGCTGAAAATGGTACCTCTAGAGTGTTAACAAGGTTTTTCTACATTTGGTCTCTGTGACCTAGTTTTTGACCCCAGATGACCCATATTCGAACTTGAGCTAGAAATCATCGAAACAACCTTTCTGACAAATTTCAAGGATATCTGGGCTGAAAATGTAACATCTAGAGTGTTAACAAGGTTTTTCCATATTTGGGCTCTGTGACCTAGTTTTTGACCCCAGATGACCCATATTCGATCTTGGGCTAGAAATCATCGAAACAACCTTTCTGACATCTTTCCAGGATATTTGGGCTGAAAATGTTACCTCTAGAGTGTTAACAAGGTTTTTCCATATTTGGGCTGTGTGACCTAGTTTTTGACCCCAGATGACCCATATTCAAACTTGAGCTAGAAATCATAGAAACGACCTTTCTGACAAATTTCCAGGATATTTGGGCTGAAAATGTTACCTCTAGAGTGTTAACAAGGTTTTTCCATATTTGGGCTCTGTGACCTAGTTTTTGACCCCAGGTGACCCATATTAAAACTTGAGCTAGAAATCAACCAAACAACCTTTCTGACAAATTGCCAGGATATCTGGACTGAAACAGTAGCCTCTAGAGTGTTAACAAGATTTTTCTATTTTTGGGTCATGTGACCTAGTTTTTCATCCGAGATGACCCATATTCGAACTCGTCCGAGTAATTACTGGGACAAACATCCTGACCAAGTTTCGTGACAATTGAGGCAAAAATGTGACCACTAGAGTGTTAACGAACTAAATGTGGACGGACGACGGACAATCATCGATCCTAATAGCTCACCCTGAGCCAGCTCAGGTGAGCTAAAAAAAGGATCTGCATTTGGAGCCAAATTATTGAGACTACTGGCAAGCAAGGAAAAGCCGATGGCAAGGAATTGTCGGTGGCTTTTTAGTTTTACCGTTCATATGCCTCTATAACTAATCTTTTAGAAGGAAGTTTTGATCAAAATCTATCAGAGGATTTGTTTTGAAGCTGACTGACAGAAATCATGAGTCAAAGTGTTAAAAATCTACTAAGATATCAGTTTTTCATTTCAGCGTATTTACAACCTTGACATATGTTTGTCAACAAAGCCACGTGGGGGTCATGTGACGGCTGTCAACTTGTGATTTTCTCGCGAATATATTACTTCAATTTTTCATAAAACATTAAAAAATTATGTTAAAATACATTTCAACATGCAATTAAAGGTATTGATAACATATTCAAACCATACAGTAGTACTGTATATCGGGATGATTTGACTCTTCAATTCAAGGGAAGTAATTTGTACTGATTGTATAGTATTTCCCCTTTGTTTGAGGGAGGCTCAATCATAGGCTATATTGCCACAGAAAAAATGTCGGGAGTCCTGATCTGATGTTAGCTCCGACTGGAGGCTGTGCAGGGTATATAGCAAAACAAGTTGCAAGTACTTGACTAAGTAGAAAATGATTACTTCCAGCAACATTGACACACGTATGTTGGTATATAGACCTACTTACCAAGCCGCAAATTATATACTTTCTCAAACACAATTTATTATTTCTAATACTTTTCAAATATTTTTGTGTTATACGCGATATATCTGAATAACGGCGATAAAAGCAAGCCGCCAACATTTTAGTCAAGGCTGTTGAGCCTCAAAATAGGCTGAACCCGGACAAAATTCATACAGAAATGAAACTTATGTTTTCTTAAAGTTCAATGTCTGTAGTATCCATAAACACAAAGTTCCCAAAAGTTCCGACTTGGGAAACTCCACAATCCAAGATGGCCACCAAGATGGCCAACATAATTTTGAAAAATTGACTGTCACTTACAAGTGCTAACAAGTATTGCATTTTTGATTTTTTAATGCATTTAAATGTTACTAACTGTTAGTACTATATCACAATTTATGGGCATATGTCTTGTTATGATATAGTTTACATTTTTGATAAGATATTATGAATATTTTGGTAGAAAAAGACCTAATTTTTTACTTTTTTGCAAAATACTTATTTTCTGTGTCCATTCTTTAAAATACATATAGCAAACACGCATAATACAAGATTTAATATAATAACGTAATTGTATTTGTGTAGATTTTGACATGTTTGGAACAGTTTTGAAGCAATTTAAACAACAGTTACATGCATGTACAAAACGATATGTTATGCAAGGTGGGTGGGGAAAGGTTACAGGTAGTTCAATAATTCAAATGTTTCAAATTCTAACATACAACTTTTGATCATATTCTCTCTAAATGTGGGATTTATTCATACTGAACTACTGAATTATGATTTACTGAATATATTGTAATTAGGAAATTTCTTATGTCAATACATAGACTAGCTGTCTTGGGCAACGTGTATAACCAGAGGGATTCTCTATGACATCAGGTGTATAGTCATCTTCAAAAAAATATTTAGTGTAAGATTCACTGAATAGATGTGATTAAAATAGCTTGTTTGCATTTAGTTTACATTGGAATGTTCATTTGAAACTGAATTACTGAAAGAGTGACTACCCTTTGTTACTAATTTGCCATTAATTTAGTGAATGTAAACAAATAAAAAAAACCGATGGGTAAATGAAGATGTTAAAGGGGCTAAAACAGAACTAAATAGAGCAAAAACGCATTGTAAGTGACGAAAAACACCAGACTTGCTGCAGAATTTAAGGGGAGAAAAACAACATTATGAGAATGTTTTTGAAACGAATAAATCCGACTTGGTTGATATATCGTGCAACCCTTTAGATGAGTGCGAAGACTAAAGAGTGGTTAACATTTAACAAGCTTACATCATATAGTCAGTCAGATGGAGAAAAATGTTTAACCAGTTCTAAACAAACATGCCAGTCAAGTACTTGATGGACAAGGAAAATGTGGAATATTTTAAAGACTGCGAGTGACAAAGTCACAAAGGAGCTCATAACAAATAAAAGATTTGATAATAAATTCATGGCAGATATCAAGCATAATATATGGAAAATAAAGGCACGCAAACAGAAAAAAAGAAAAGTTCGTAAACAGAAGAAGAAGTTGAACCATCACTGCATGACTTGAAAAAGAAACAGAAGCTGGCCAAGATAATATAATCACATATCTGATCTGAAAAAGCAATTCAGCTTTGTTAGATGCTATCACCACTTCACAAATCCTGGAAAATTGCATACAGTGTACGTAAAATTCCTACAGAAGCCAGACATTTTATAAGGCAGGCTTATACAGACCCTCAATTCATCTGGCCAGTGTCCTAGGTAAATGCATTGAACAATTGTAAATTATATAATTATTGTTCTCATTCGCTGAACACCACAATCTTCCTGACACAGCTCAGGATGATTTTAGAGAGAGCAGAGGTACCACACAGACCTTGCAGCAACTAGTTCAGGACATCATTACATTGCATCTGGTTTGAACAATAACTGTATTACTGCTGCAGTATATATCTATATGGAAAGGACATTCGACATTGTATAGAAAGATGGATTTCTAGTTAAACTACACAACCTGGGTATCAAAGGTCAAATTTGGATTCAATCAGAGAGAGAAGCTGTTTGTTGTTTGAGAAGCTACTAAGATAAACCCTTTAAGACATATATATGGGATTGCTATAGGGATCAGTGTTACATGTATCCCACTCAGGTGTACAATATTTACCCGAGTGGCATATTCCTAAAGGTCACAAGTCAGAAAGTAAATGTTGCTGATATAGGTACAATCTGGAGAACGGAATATAACCCAAAGGACTTGGAGACGAAATTACAGGAAGACATAGATTATGTCGCTGAATATAGACAAAACTGAATTTTGCATATACAAGAGGCGAAAGCTTTTATAAAAGAATTTAATGTAGTGCCTGATTTAGAGCTCTGTTTCCGTCAATACCTCCAGTACATAGAAGCATGGCTTTAAATGCTTTAGGTCTTTTGATGTACATTAAGTTAAATTAGAGAAGATTTGTCTAGATAACATAATTTAACATAACAAAAAAGTATCGTGCTGCATATTTAGAATATGCAACACCAATATGTTAGACCAGCAATATTGTACAAAGTCTTGAAAAAAATAAAAGTAAACGGTTGAATCTCTGCCTTTGTGGTCTTGGTATTGCCAACTACATTGGTCTTGAAGTCACGTCAACATCCTTCCCTAGCTTCTATGCAGAGAAGAGATTGCAATGAGAGCACGCATACAATTCATGCCAAAAGATGAATCGTCATTAATAAAACAGTCACTCATAAAATGCAGAAATGAAAACATTAGCATCAAAGCAACACCAATTCAAAGATACTGTAACATGTTTATTATATTGGAAAGTGGAATCTCTCACAGATGTAGAAACCAAATGCACCATGCAAGATTTCTCGTATTTGGAAAGTCTTCAACCCACCAGAAATAAACCAACATACTGGAACAACCTAGGATCATCCAAATCAAAAGCCAAAACAGCAGGAGGAAGAAGCAACAAATGTCATACAACAGATGCTACAACTGGAATATCTACACTGCTTGATGGTTCATGTACATACAAATCCAGACCCATGCGAAAAGCGTTCCTGCATTTAAATGACTAACCAGACTACACTGTCTGAGAGTATTTTTCTAGTTTTCAGGGGTATGTGTTGAAGTTCTTCTTCCAATTTAAATGTAAGAACTAAAACAGACGCCACTGAAAACTATAAAAAATACTCTTAGACAGCCATTGGAATATTCGGCTGGAAGTGCTGTGCTCACATTTATATTGTCATAGAAATTAGATCAGCATAGACAACATAAAATATACTTTTTTAGTTCAAAACCAGAAAGTTATAACAAAAGGACAGATTTCAACAACCGTGAGTGAGAACCAACGTGTAATTCTCAGTACAAAGTTGTCACAGCATTTACTCAAAGGAGAAGAACCTTACTGTGATTGTAGAGAACTGGAAAATGTAAAACACTGTCTTCTCCAAATGAGTCAACATACAATTAACAGAGAAATATGTTGGCATGAGTAGCTTAAGGCAGTCAGAAATTATTGAAAGGTTCCTGCTGACTTCTGGTGCAGATGTCCCATGGAAAGAATACGGAGAAAGAATAAGCAGTGAACTTCTCACAAGCTCTAATATGTATTCTTCATCATTTAATTACCTGTGAGACATTTCTAAGACCAAATCAAATTTTCTTCTAAATCTGGAACTGTAATGGGCGCGTCTTCTCATAAGGAAAAATGACATACTGCATCGAATGTGACCATATTGTGTTGAAAATTTGTAACAAGTGTAACAAAAGAATAAAGGAATTATATTTTGCCTTTTCAAAAACGAAAGTAGGTTTTCTAGTTTTCAAATATCTTTGTAATTTTCCAGATGTCTCTCAGAAAGAGACTGTAAATAGGTTGTACATGAATAAACATGCCTATTTTGAAGTATAGTTGAAATAACTTCACTTCCAATTATGTGCAATATATATCTCTGACTGTTTACAACATGCAAAAAAGTGACAGTAGGACAAAAAGACCACCCGGGTCAATTTAAGGAAATACAAAAAAAACTCGTTTTCTGCAGCAGTATTCAAACAGGGAAATACTCCACAGCTATCGTAAAGTTTTAGAAGCCAATTTCAAACTGTATATCCCTGTTACAATTTCAGATTTAAACGAAAATTTGATATGGTCTTAGTAATGGACCTTTAAGAAACTACCTGTGCTGTGTTAAGACAAGTACCAGATAAGATACTGTGGCTATAAAAGGCAGATATGGTTACGACCCAACCAACCAATCAAATGTAATCACTGAGCATTTTCACTACAACTGAGATGTTTATTTCCCACAAAATGCCTAATTAAGAAAGGATTATATTTTCCATGTCCCTATTCAATATTGAGTTGATGTATTCTTATATTCCCTCATTTGATTAATTCAATATTGGATAATACTGAAAAGGATGACAAATGGTTTTGTGAACTACAGTGGTAATTAATACCATTATTCTTTTAATGGATGTCGTCAAATTGTTTTCTGTGTAAATACAACAATTTTATATAAGAATGTTAACTTAAAGATACGGTCTTTGATTTGGATTCCTCCTATTTATCACATTTGACCTTTAAGTGTGACATTGACCCTAAATTTAGGGACCTGATTAATACATGAATCGCATAACATTGTAATGGCAGACATTTACGTACAGTTATTTGGGAATCCATCAGACTCTTTTTTTGTAAATGACCGCTAATGATAAAAAGTTCTTGTTTTTGACCTTTGACCTCTAAATTTGACCTTGACCTTGGGTTTAAAGACCAAACTCTTGTGCTGATTATTTCATCTAACAATGATGGACATATGTCCCGGTACAACCTCTTTTCGGCCGGCTAACGGTATTTTGCCGCGGATTCGTTACTTTGAATCACATAAGCGAATTGAAACCAATGTATTCATGCGAAATAACCATTTACCTTTATAGATATGCAATGAAAACAAAACTCGCCTCAACACATGTTTTAGATATCCTTTCTAACATGGCTGACCAATTTTCCCTTAACCGGAAGTTGTACAACCCGTATTCGGCCAATGTGTATAAAGTATACTGCTCTCAAAACAGTGCGTGACAATAGTTAGTAATCAGTTTAAAAGTAATCTCGACTCCAAATTCAACTGTTAATAAGAAGTTAAATATTCAAAACGTTTTAACAAGGTACTTCTAGTGTCATAAAGTTAGTGGGTGGGGTCAGCACAGATGAGACACAGAAAATGTGTCTCCACATCAAAGAACCTTTACCCGTGTACAAAACGACAGGTGTAACAATCTCTTACACTCTTCACATTCAGCCTGTATGACCACCTAGTGAGCATATGGTTCTTAAAAAGAAATAAATAAATTGCTTTCCAAATGATAGCTATAGAATCATCAATACTCTATTGCAAAGAAAATCAATAAACACCGTAAGGTACCATAGCTTATAAATGCGTAGCTTTCTGTGTGAAGTATACTCCTCCATATTTGGAAAAGTGGGCGGAGCTTGTAAAATAACATCGTCTGTCATACAGCGAGACTTGTCAACATCCAAACATTGGATTAATTGCAGAAAACATGTATTTTGGAAGTGATATTTTGGGAATAGTGAAAACAGGTGAAAATTTAATAGTCTGTGTATTCTTTACGTGTACTTACCCTTCTTATCTCCATTTTTCTTTAAAAAATTATGGTGACATTTCTATGATGTTCAATAAACAAAACGTCCGCGTGCTAGCCCGGAAGGGGCGTGTTTTCGCGAAAAACTAAAACTTTCCGGGGCCGGCCGAATAGAGGTTGTGGACGTAAAGAGGTTGTTGCGGGATGTGTAAAATAACTTGAAAATCAATTCAATGGTTACAGATTAATGGGGGTATTCCAGAAATTCTCAATGAAATTATCAAAAAATGCAGAAAATGCCCCAAAAAAACTTTTTCCCAGCCTGAAATCTTTGGGAACTTTATGATTCGTGTTAAAGCAAGCCATTTCCAGTCACCATGCAAAAAATCATTTCTGTATGAATTTTGTCCGGGTCAAACGCTCAACAGCAACAGGCAGTATTAAAGATTTAGTGTTAAAATCATTAAGTGGAGTAATATTTCAAAGATAAGGTCACTAAAACTTACCAAATTTGATTAAATAGCTCGATGGAGCTATAAAACCAACTTAATCAGTTAATCCAGTTCAACTTCAAGATTGGATTTCGTTCATTTTGTCTCTGTTTAGACCCCAATCTGATATAATCTGGGAGTTAGAGAAATTAAATGTTTATATCAATTCAAATACATACTTTTCTTTTTGTTTCGAGCAATAGGACGGTGTCAAAATGTAAATCATACTTCTTGAAGTAGTAGTTCACAAATCCTCAATTCTATTTTACAAATGGCGGACAACAAAGTAAGGGAGGTAATGTGTGATAATTTGCGATGGCACAATTACGTACCGTAGCGTACAGTTTGATGGTTGTTTTTTAATTATTACGGTGTGTTACGATTTTGACGGCAACATATGGATAAGTTTGAAATATCGGTTTAAACTGACTTTGTATGCTCGTCCGTAAAAATGCACCATAATCAACTCTATAAAGTCAAGTCAAGTAACTGGTTTATACATGTCGTATATTACGGACCCTGATACAGAAGCCGGATAGTATAACAATACAAGGTCCGTATATGTAATATACGGACACTGAACAATGTAAAATTGCATGCTCTGAAAAAACACTAAAAGCAAGTTTATGCGAAGCTTAAGTAACAAGAGTAGATGCACACGTTACCAGTAGGCCTATGATTCGATTCGATTGAATCATTATTTTTTTTACTTTATGGCCCTTTGTGTATTGCTATACAGGACCGCTGCCAGTTCCTCAAAAGTGGTCCGGTTGCAGGATAATGAAGTCCCGCGAGTGGTGAAGGCACGAGAGGCCAGGGTCTTGTCACGGAATTCGGGCTTTCTCCCCGAGGAAATTCTACGTTTATATATGTTTTAGGATACGTTTTTATAACATCTCGAGTGTGTTTCAGAAATTCTATAAAGATTTTATAGGAATCAATACAAAATATTTGGGTAATTATAAAAGATTTATAATTTTTGTACTGTTTGTAACATGTACAACATGAAAATCAACAAACAGTGATTCATGGTTTCATGCTTTTTAAAGGACACACTAGCATCTTTCAGGTTTGACGGGTCGTACCGATTATAGCCTCTTTAGAGGATGTTGGACCTAATAAGCCCATTTACAAACAATTACATACAAACTTTCAGGTTTGAAAATCGATTAAAAATTCAAGCTTTGTCAAAAAAGTCACTATTACCAAGTGGAACTTTTTTTTTTTCACTTGATGATTTTGACCAAAGGTGCTCACTGTGAGTAGTGCTCACTGAATAATGCTGTCTGTGAGTAGTGCTCACTGAACAATGCTCTCTGTGAGTAGTGCTCACTACACAATGCTCACTGTGAGTAGTGCTCACTACACAATGCTCACTGTGAGTAGTGCTCACTGAACAATGCTCTCTGTGAGTAGTGCTCACTACACAATGCTCTCTGTGAGTAGTGCTCACTACATAATGCTCTCTGTGAGTAGTGCTCACTACACAATGCTCACTGTGAGTATTGCTCACTGAACAATGCTCTCTGTGAGTAGTGCTCACTATGAGTAATGTTCAATGTGAGTAGTGCTCACTGAATAATGCACAATATGGTTAATGCTCACTGAGCAATGCTTAATGTGGGTAGTGATCACTAAACCATGCTCACTGTGAGTAGTGCTCACTACATAATGCTCACTGTGAGTAGTGCTCACTACACAATGCTCTCTGTGAGTAGTGCTCACTACACAATGCTCTCTGTGAGTAGTGCTCACTACACAATGCTCATTGTGAGTAGTGCTCACTATGAGTAATGTTCAATGCGAGTAGTGCTCACTAAACAATGCTCATTGTGAGTAGTGCTCACTATGAGTAATGTTCAATGTGAGTAGTACTCCGATCTAGATATACAGTTGGAAAGAATGCAGATCTTATGTCGATGTACGATTTCCGAGCCAATTTCACATACAACATCGAACCTTTAGTGCAGTATATAATAATATCAGTAACACATCCAGTTTATGATGAGGTTTATTCTATTCTGTTATGATACTATTTTTGTGAACGTATGTTTTTGCATGAGCGTTTGTCTGTAATTTATAGAAGGTCACAATGAGATTGTGGTGTATACTATACAAAATAAGAAACTTCCGCCAAGTTTGCTTGGACATTGCTTGGTGAAAACAAAACGGTGGAATCATTCCATGATGAATCGTTTAGTGCAAAACTGATGACCAAAGGTTAACAGAATAAGGGGGAAATTTTGACCCATCTTTACATGAGTAAGGGAGAAACCAAAAGTATGAAGAAAAAATACAAATAAGGCGATGCGATTTAATGGTTCACCAATACAAATGTATAAAAATCACGAATTGTGTTAAGTATTGATGCCTAATCACTTAAGTCGATCCCAAAATGTTCGAGACTTATGGGAACTTCTCTTTTCATTAAATCGTTATATACATGTAGTTCATTATTTTCACGAGCTAAGTCTGCTAGCTGTCTTTTCCGTGATGGTGGTGGTGGTGGTTCGTCATCATTATCAGACAGATCAGTGGCAATGAGATCACGTCGCTCTGCTGGTCTTGGCTGTCGTAAACGGTGCACTAGTCCCGGATTATCCACTTCCCTGTCTGCCTGCGACTGGGCGCCGTTGTCATTGTTCTGCACGCCACCTTGTCCAGCTGACTGTTGACCAGGAGCAGCGTTGGCATTGTTCTGCGCGACACCTTGATCCGCAGATGGCTGTTGAACACGGGCAACTAGTCGGCATTCTTGTGCACGGCCTTAATCTATCTCTTGTCTGAAATTGTATGTAAAGTCAGGAATAAATATATTGATTACATTACGTTCCGCTGTATCTGGCACTGCGCGCGGATGAGTTTCAACATTTCATGGAAATATGAAAACACATAAAGAAAATTTTCATACCTTGGAATGCAATTTACAGAATAAAATGGTTTGTTTTGATTAAAAGTAGAAGTTCAATGTAACTACTTATTTCAACAACATTGCCACTACCTTATGTCTTTGTCTTGGATATTGCCATACCCTGCCACTTCCAAGCTTGATGGCCATACGGTCCCTCAGTTGCCTCTCCGACCCATTCCTGTACAGATCTCTGGCTTGATCGGGAAGCTGGTCAAGATTTTGCCGGACATCCTCAAGAACGTCATACCTTCTGGGTGGATGTGCTCGACACGCACGAAGGATAAAAATAATTCCTTTTCTTGGAAAATCTTACAGATTTGTTTTGTGTGTTGCAAAAGAGTACCTGTAATAAATGTGGAAACACCAATTAATTTTGTTTCGCCTTTTGCGCTTACTACTTTTATACCTATCTAATCTTAAAATAACACCACAAAATGCACGATAAAAACGTGATTTGTGCACTTTCATTGTATTTTCGCTCGGGTAGTCCACACACATGTACAGTATGTACATATTGTTCTCGTGGAAATAGTGACAGGAACTTATACTGTTCCGTTATTTTTTAAAGACAATTAAAATGTCCTTCATAAGTGACCCCCCCTAAACCACAGGTGGTCAAATATCTTAATCGTTTTATTGCCTCTTATCAGTTTTAATCCTCTCTGATTAGGTCCAGCAGCCTGTCAGTAGACTTGGTATGTAGTACAATAGTAGAACCATAAATTTTATTGATTTGTACAGATAATTGATTTATAACTTATTTCCTGTTGTTTATATAAACTGTTTTATATAATAATGACATTTTACTTTTATTGCAGGATATGAAAAATATTTTAGATAAATGCAGTAAACTGTGATTTTAAAGTTATACTGAGAAAGTTAATATGCTCAAGTATACCTTCATGTGGTGTGGCCTGAATGCATTTTAAAAAATTGGATGTATAAAGAATCCTTCTGACTATTTATTTCTTTGTAAATTATAAGTGCAACTGAACGCTTCATCTTACTGTAAAATAAGCTAAAACTAAATTTCTCTTATGTATCAAGTGTAACATCTAATCTTAGTGATAATTGGTTTGTTGTAAGAGTAATTGATTGAGTATTTAAAACATTACTCAATCTAACTTTGAAATCACAGTTATTTTTCAGTAATCTAAAAGTAAAAAATAAGTTTATGTTTCTGTCATATAAGAAAATAATTTTGATATAGTAACTGTAAGTGTTGATTTTTTTATAATCTAATTTGACTGGGAATTACGTACCTAAAAGGTAACTGATAAAATAGAATAATGATATATTATGAAGGTCTTAAAATTTATGTATAACTAACATCTCTTTCGTACATCATCTGTACATAATGTAAGGAAGTTATACAGTAGCTGAATATGATAAACAGAAGCTAGTCTACCAGTGACCAGTCATGTTAATTGACATCTACTGTGAATTCGCTGTGAATTCGCATGGCTGACTGGACCCCTGTGGTGAATACCCCACATTCCTGTTCAATTGTCTTTAAATGCTCTAACTGACACTAGACACATTTGGATGATGCGAAATATGTTTTCTTTATTTTTGTATATTTCATAGGCATTGTACTTTGTTTTAGTGATTTACGATAGTTTTTATAGTTTTTGCCGGGTTTTTTTTGCACTTACTCATTTTCCGAAACGTAATAAAGGAATATTTTGTTTGTACAAAAGGTACGAAAATAATTTCGTCTTTACAAAATGAAACGACATTTCATTCAACGAAATACATTTGACATCTACAAAATGGAAAACAAGTAAAAAACAATATTTATTTTATTCTAGGCATGGATAATCAGAACCAAAATATGCTACTGGCATTGTTGCCAGGACTTGTTCCAGTCTGAACATGTTAGTGAGGTGCTTACATTCTTGTATACTGTTTAAAATAAACAAACTTCAAACTGGAGTCTGCGTTTTAGACACTTTGCTGAAGAAGATAATTTGTAAAAGGTTTTCATTATATTAGCTGAAAATAGATAGCAGTTCTATCAAGTGACAGGTGAAACACCAGAAACTTGTATTGAACTTCAGAACCTACTGTCAGTTCATGCAGGACGTGAGTATCTTTTGTCCTTAAGAAACAGAATACTGCTGTTTTGAATTTGGATCAGAATGTAGCCTTCGTACCACTATTTAGCGAGTTATTTTAACATCAGTGCTGCGACAGTAAGTACTGAAATAACAGCAATGATGCCGGTGTCTTAAATAAATTAAAGGGGTTTGTTGAATGGCCATCTGTAATGAGAATGTCGGACTATTTCGGGTGTTTGGAACAAACTTCAAATGGCTGTAGGTGTAATTGACGGAACCTCTCATCGAATTTACAGACCCGGTGTTGAGTCACAGGAGCAGTATTTATTCAGGCCATCGACACTACCCAACTAGTTGTTGATGCCCACGGGATTATCCGGCATGTAGAAAATGGGTTCCTTTGCCATTTAAACGATGCCCAGCAGTTTCGGCTTATGCTACAAATAGGTGCAGATCTTCACTTTCCCGATGAGTTTGTGCTTTTGGCCGACAAGATATATCCAAACAGCGGCGCCATATTAACGCAATACACATCAGCACAATAACAAAAGAAATCGCCAGAACAAAGACCGAGATGCCGCAAACTCAACCGCTACATTTCTACCTATAGAATGGGTGATGAACACGCTGTATCAGAACTCAAAACATATAAATGCATCAGTTCTCTCTGGAGGCGTCTTGTATGCCGTCAAAAGCGATTAAACCTTATGTTTTGATGAAATAAAAGTATACACCAACCGTTGTCTTATTAATTTTAAGAAATTATATAAAAAGGAAACACTAATTAAAAGTTTTATAAAAATTTGAAACGAGCCGCACCTGTATTACGTGCATACGAAATATAAATTATTAAGTAATATATTTAGGTAGACATTCAAAATCTTTATCGGCATCGGCATAGAATGATAGATTAGAAACCCCTAATATCCCAGCACAATTTTACAAACACCCAGATGTTATAAAATACAGTTAGCTTTTGAATAACAAAGATTCTAAATTCTAGAAATTCTCAGTATTTTTGTAGCCCATATTTTGAGACGCCTTCAAAAAACACAAATTTATATACATTTATATTCCTTTGTTAATTCCGCAACCTTTTATGTCAAACACTGCACTACGAGATTAGATATCAATTCATGATATCGCAATTCTCCCAATATTGCACACTTTTTTCATTCTCTCCAATCAATAACAATCTTACAGCCAATGACATTGCTTGCTAATACTCGCCTATATCCTTACGCGTGAATCTTAAAATGATTATAAAAAAATCTAATTTTAAGTGGACAATTATTATCACCGTCCCTGTCACCTACCATTGTAATTGACATGGATATACTTCATTACAGTATTGAACTTAATATAGAAATTGTGAACTATGCACTTTTTGTCGTCACGTACCCATATGTATGCTTATTTATAATTATAAAGCCCTATACTGTATGTTCACTCTGTTGTTACATATGTAGCCTGGCAAAATAAAGGTTATTTTTATATTGTTGTTGTTAATGAAATGAATTTGGAAAAGATTGAATATTCATAGTTAGGAAAATGTCAGAAAACACTTGATGTGGATAAAACTTATAACCCGGAATAGGTCCGTGTTCGAAGTCAGTATTTTTGGAGTTTCGGAAGTGTTCAGGGTAGGAATACGGAAATAGAATATATACCACGCTTTCTAAAATGGTTTAATGTATAGTTTATATTTTTCGTTTTGTTGAAATGGAATGAGTCATTTTGATGTAGAAACTTGAATTCGAATAGAAATAAAGTTTAAATGTCGTAAATAGTTCTACTCGCCGCGGGTTACTTCCCCTTGGTCGACATCAATCGGTTATAATTATGCTAAAAAGACGAGAACGGAAAACAAGCTATTTTGTCTATGAACTTGTGGGCCAAGAATATGTGCGACACTTAGGTGTCACGTGTGCCTCGCGTTTGAGTGAAAAAACGCATGCTTAATAG
>JAFMSR010001663.1:0-25791 GCA_022818135.1 Saxidomus purpurata
ACGGTCAGCATCGTCACTCTTGTGCTTTTTAGCTAGGGATAAGAGGACATAAAAATCAAAATGTTGAAAAGTCGTAACTTTGACAAGTTGTGATACGAATGATATAAGACTTTGTAGTGGCGGTGGCAGACTGATCTTAGGCACTGTACAATTTTACTGTTTGATACGATGGTCGTTGGTTCAAATCCCACTGACTGCAATGCTTTTTTTATAACCGGAACTGACATAGATCTATATGTGATGTTTATCAATCCATTTTAGCATTGGTAAATAATTAGTATCGTGTTTTGAAGTTCATAATGGATGTTTCCTCGCTGAAAATGGAGGTAGTTATCACACTTAAGATCTGTGATTTTCTATGCACCAGACAAACATGACAGAAGCACGGATGGACTGACTGACGAGCCATCAACTATTTTCTATCTTAGGAAAGCTCGAGCATAAACGATCTTATTAGTATGAACCAAACGCTTATTGAGTTTCTGTTATTTACAGTCAAACCCGTGAAGAAAGACCACTGACCGGAAGCATATATAGCGGTCTAAGTTCACTGGTGGTCTTCTTTCGCTCTTCTTTTTCACAATAGCTGACTATCGAAATGGTTTATCCTAGTTGGTCTTTATCCGTAAAGATGATCTTAAAACAGGTTTGACTGTATACTTGTACTTGAATATTACATACAATCCCGAAATATATACATTTCCTTCTCATTTAAAGAAATAACTATTGATGAAGAAGACAACTCTGATGATGAAGCCTTTTCCGCTCAACAAACCGATGGGATTATCAAAGGGATAAAGATCATTTCAAATTCTAAGACAAAAAGTCCAAACGTTCTAAAATCTTCTAGAAAAGCCCCTACCTCGACTGTTCAAAAAACGGTAAGTCAATTCTGTTAAGGGGAATCTCTTCTGAAAATCAAAATAACAGAAAAAGTTTATTAACCCTGTTTTTATAGATACTAACATATTGCTAGTTTTAAATTTCTGGTAAAGTAATGATGGGTTGTCGCCTTAACTTTTTCACAATATCAAACTTTAGTTACATCCATTATTAATACCTCACGAACTTTACAATGTACTTATTTTTAATTTTTGATAAACGATTTTTTTCATGAGAATGAAATACAAATGTTTTTGGAATATTTTGCCCATATTATGATTAAAACCTTTGTTTTAGAACGCAAAAATAAAAACTCGGGGTTAATGTGAATATAAGAAAGAAATTCAATAATCACTGACAAAAATGTGATATTTAAATTACGAAAAGCTTTGAAATGTGACGGCGTAGGTCTGTAAAAAAGAGCTGTAACAGGAACTTGTTATAAATGTGTTTTTAAATCATGACAATTCTCTTTTTTTAAAGTTTGAATTTAGTAAATATCTTAAAGTCCCAGGATCACATATAATTTACTGATATAGTAACATAAATTTATTTCTAACATATAGGTTCAGCATTTCCGGTGATTTACCCATGGCGGAAAAACCGGTGTCGCACCCCTCCTATGCCAGATGGCTCTCGTGAATTAGGCCTACTTGTGACGTAACATTATAAATATTGTAACGTCCCTTTCCGAAAAAACAACGTCTTCATATTCTTTGTTCTATATGAAAATGCATCATTTTGATACGTTTGCATTTATAAATCTACTTTCCTTTCAATTTCACACTTCAATGCAAATGTTACTTCAAGTGACAGCTCTTGATGTACATGTTCTTTAATATTTAAGAAGTGCTTTTTATAAAATCGTCTTTATTTTATAGATTCTTGAAAGGCAACAAGAAGAGCACGATGAAAGAATGAAACTGGTAAAATTTTAGCTGCAATGTGGACAGGAAGAACATTCTATGAAAATGGAAATACTTCGGTTAAAGAAAAGAAAACTAGAGTCCCAATTGCAAACCAGACATGAAACATCTACATCTAATAGTAGAAGTACAACTACCAATTTGAACAATTTTTCTGTATCCCAGTACTCTACAGCGGTCTCTCCAAGCCCTAGTAATAGACGAATAAGTATGAAATGCAAATCACAAGCATTCACTATAACTAGTTTAATGAGTGACAAGGGACACTGAAGCACATAGGACAAAAGTGACAAACTATATTGTACTAACATACGTCTGTTATCTTATATTTTTCTCACTGTAAAATATGGTATTGCCATACAGTTAACGAGTAAAATGTTGATGTATTATTGTGTTTCTTACAGCCACTCCTAAACGGTTAACTAAACGCTGGTTAGGTGGAACGGCATTTACATCATCATCATCATCATCATCATCATGGTTAAACTCTTGCAGGTTGAACTTCCTGGCAATGTTATGCAAAACAGCAGTTGCAACAATAATAACAACAGTTGTCTCCTTCTTTACCCGTAGACCTTTAGACAAACAAGGAAATCTCCTTTTGCAAATACCGAAGAGGCGTTCCACTGTATTTCTTGTCTTACAATGATAGTAATTGTATCGTCTCTCAGCAGGATTCTGTGGATTGCTGAAAGGGGTCATTAGATACGGTTTCAGGGCGTAACCAGCATCTCCCAAAAGTATACCTGTACATAAAAGAATTCTGGTTTTAATATATAAACATGCAATACACCTACATGTATTATTCATTTAAATATTCCTTCAAAATGGCGACACAACCTTACTTAAATCGAACTACTTTACAGGATAATTTATTTATATTATGTGTTTTTAAAATTTGATATCACTTTTACTGCTTGATAGATTGACAGTATGTGACCGTATTTAAACATAAATTTATATGAATGATTATACCTTGATGATCACCATTCTCAAACTGTCCGCACAGACGGCTGCTGTTAAATATCCTACTGTCATGTACTGATCCCGGCCACCTAGCAATGATATTTGTGAATTGCAAATCTGAGTTGCACACTGCTTGCGTGTTAATGGAAAAAATATCCCTTCCTGTTGCGGTACATCTCAGCTGCTGGACCACCTGTTTTGAAATTTAATAACAATGAATTGCACAATAATATCACGGATTTTCTGTAATTAAGTCTTTACTTTAAGTGCAAATATGAACGTTGACTTTTATTAAGTGGTAATGATAATAATAATAACAAAAAAAATAATGATAATAACAATAATGTTCATTTTAATTTTGAAAGGTAGAGTAAACAAATATACGCTCATGTGAGCTTTTGAACCGACTCCGCAGATGATGTTCTTATTATTTTGCAAATTCGACAATAAAACAGGTAGGGTGCATTCGTTTAAAGCATATGTACTTAATTTTAGCAAACCTGGGGACTGGATCTTTATATGCGTACAGTCAATGGTTCCAATGACGCCTGGAATTCCCCCAATGTCACTAAATTTCCTTTGCACCTGAGCAGATTCCTGTCTGACTGGAAATGCTATGAATTCCTGCTGCTGAGATGCAATTGCAGCAGAGACACGACGAATAATCCTGCTCATTGTCGGCTGTGATAAAGACATAAGTTCACCAACAACTTCCTGGAAAGATCCTGACGTGTAAAACCACAAGGTGCCGAGTACCTGTAGCACCATCGGTACAGGAATGCCTCGGTTTGAAATGACATTTAATGCGTTTTCAATCCTTCCAATTATAAATATAACACCATCTTTACTAAATCGGAATTTTTCGTAAAAACGTACATCCTCCATATGCTCCATGGGATTACTTCTGTCACGGATGACATTTCTTGCTACTCTTATTTCCTCTACTTCCTCAAAATTCCGTAAAAACTCCATTTTATTACATGTACAAAATGTATCGTATTCACAAACAATACTTGAGTGCAACTGAAGTAACCGTGATGTCCACTCAACAAAACCTGACAATTCTGAGTGAACTCCAGCGTAACTAACCTTTGTGAATACCAGAATGCTGTATTTTAACATGATGTAGAACTTTTACGATCAGGATACGCCAGTATAATTACGTCCCTCGGTTTTATTTCTATGATATCAAAGTTGCATCTTGCTAAATTGTATATATTAGCAAAGGTTTTCACTGTACGGTATTAAATGTTTTTGTCGCCACGCCCCAAACTCACCCGCCCCCTAAAGACACACACATTTGCTCTTTACTCTCTCTCTCTAAATGTACGGGCCTCATTGGTGCAGTGATTGCGACATTCGATTTGCAACTTAAAGGTTCCGGGTTCAATTCCCAGTTAGGTCACTTGACAAATGTCTTAGACCGCCCAAAATATTTTATGCCATAGGTGTCTCAGTTTATCCAGCTGCAACCGTGAACCAGACACGAAAGTCTCTATCTCTCTCTGACAAGTGATTGGTTCGACCAAGTATGGTGTCTCGGGAGCGATTTCTATAATTTACGAGAACTTGTTCCCCAGTCGAGCTAAAATATACTCAACAAAAAATCAAAGGGTAAATTACATATAATTTGAATGTCTTGACTGACGAAACCTTCGATAAGTAAACAATATATAGTGAGACAGTTGCAATGAAATAAATGCTTTTCTGGCAGGGCCAGGTACTGATCTTATAAGACAACCCTTAATTATATTTTTTTAAAGTATTTGTTTTAAAACAATCAATGTGCATTGGTATTTTTATAAAGCACCAATGCCTAGCCTTAGTCAGAGTACACACGTAAAACAGTGATCATATTATTACGCAAACGAAAATTAACTTAAAAGTACGGAAGCCCAATAGTGCCACTTTGTTTGTTTTTTAATTGATTTTTTCAACATAACTAAGTTGAAAATTCAAGATAGTAAGTTGAATATTCAAGATACTAAGTTGAAAATTCAACTTACTAAGTTGAATATTCAACTTACTTAGTTGAATATTCAAGATACTAAGTTGAAAATTCAACTTACTAAGTTGAATATTCAAGATACTAAGTTGAATATTCAACTTACTAAGTTGAAAATTTAAGATACTAAGTTGAAAATTCAAGATACTAAGTTGAAAATTCAACTTAGTAAGTTGAATATTCAAGATACTAAGTTGAATATTCAACTTACTAAGTTGAATATTCAACTTACTAAGTTGAATATTCAAGATACTAAGTTGAAAATTCAACTTACTAAGTTGAAAATTCAAGTTACTGATTTTAGTACTTAGTATCTTGAATTTTCAACTTAGTAAGTTGAATTTTCAACTTAGTATCTTGAATATTCAACTTAGTATCTTGAATTTTCAAAACAATTATGTTGAAAAAATCCATTTAAAAAAAACAAAGTGGCACTATTGGGCTTCCGTATAAAAGAGACTATTCTTTATTTTTTTGTTAAGTATAAATTAGTATATATTTAAGTAACCGCCCCATCCTTTCTGTTAAAATCCCTCCACCATCGCTGATCAAAATCTTACTTCTTGAAAATGCGGGAAACGGAATCGCATCTGATCGCACAATTCTTTAAACTGCAATGTTTTTTTTGCAATGTTTAATCCATATTTATATATGAATTAATTGTTAAAAGATTTGATACGGGTGATTAACGCCTCAAACCCCAATCGCCGTCCAGTATTGTGCCTGTATATACCTTAAAGACAACGGCTATGAGTGATCTATCTGGCTTAGACCACAGATAGTAGATTGTTTGTTTTTCAGTCTTCTACAATATAACACCAACTATCTCATTTATTCCGTTGTGGCTAACAAGCAACTAAAGCGTTTTTCTGTTTGTCTCATAGAGCACGGTAAAATCGTGCAGCTCGGGTTTTGAGGTAAAAAGGCGCACAAAGCTGCGAACACCTGTACCAGTATTGACAATAGCCACGATTTATTGGTGCCAATATATATAATTATGTTATTGCGAACTTGATAAGACAGAGCGATGAGTTGTTCTTGTAAATGGTCAAGGAAGGTGGCGATTTATAACAATATAAAATATTTTAAGGTTTATAGCTGGAAATACAGCAAAATGTAGCTATATCAATATATTAAGGAGTTAGTTGGCTGCCAGTTTAGCTGGCTTACGTAAAAATGGGTTTAAACGTTTTCAGCAAAATCACGACACTAAAGAGGTGGCCATTTAACCACCTCTTACGTGGTATTAGTTCAAAATCATTAGGATCAAGTCTCCTCAAGCCGCTGGCTGCTTTCCTATATAAATTCTACAGAGGTTGGAAATCACCATGATCAATCATCGTGGAACTCATGCCTAGAACTAGGATCGAACTAGCAACCCACGAACAGACATTTCAGTGGCCAAGTCACCGAAGTATGAAATGGTATACATCTTCTAGGATATATTATATTTGCTTCAGGCCAAGCTCATTCAGTATACAGAAGCCTATAAATCGCAACTGCCAAAAACCTACCAATTACAAAAATTTTCAAAGATTACCATTTTATAAAGTTCTACTTTTTCTAATTTAAACAGTCCTTTATGTGCAAAACTGCACCTGAGTAATATACATTGTAATCAAATCATGTTCTACAACCGGGGTAATATAAATTAAAGCAACCCGATGTCGCATATTCTACAACACAACATGCTAATATGTGATCTATTGATAAACCGTTGTCCAAGGATTACTGCTTGTTTTGGGTAAAAGATCCAAATACATTTCACTGAGCTGAGTGAGTACCAAACGTGCTTTTTTACGAGTTTGCGCTTACTCAGTATTGAAAATATAACCTCTTTTCATTTGTTTTAGACCGAAAACAAACATTTGTCAGGCCTCAAATATATATTCCCAATTTTAGGACATAATACAATTGTCCTTTCTACACTAGAAGGGTCATGCACATTTTGCACGAGGAAAATTATTTGAAATAGACAACAGTGGACTGTTGTATATGGGATTTATCAAACGGCAATCTTAGCCTGTGATTAGTCGACTTCGGGCAGCTGTTGTCTAATGACTATTAGAAAATGGCACACACAGTATTATGACTTGACATTCGATATGTTATAAAGTTCTTACTTTTGCTTGATAAAACTTTCTCCCCCGGAAGAAACAATGCCCGGAATGGGAAGTGTTAGAGATATGTATTGCCTCCACGGAGAAGAACGACCTGTTACGTCGACAGACTACTAGATTCGCCCGGATGTATTGATCCCCGAGCGCAGACTTGTCTACGTGGTGCTCCATTTGATTTAAAGTTACCATTATATATGGGAAGCCGCGTAAGTTCAAACACATACTGACACAGACGAAACGTGTTCTTGTTGATTCTTTTCTAACTTGAGTAGCGATAATTTACGATGACACGAAGTTGCGATAAGCAAACTAAATTTTCGCAATTCAAACAATGCAAGATGAAAATACTAAAGATCTTAAAACGGGATTTGTAATCAACAATAAAACACTAAATAACCCAGCTAGACCAAAATACACGTTAACCATAAAAACAACATATGTTTTCGGAAAACAAAACGTTATTCATGAAGTATTTGGAAGTTGTAAAATTCTCTTTCGATTTGAAACCAGTGACGTAAAGCATAACAAGAAGGTTGATTCAAATATTATTGTAACTATTATAATTAAAATTGAAGTTTAACTACTCTGAAAACTTAATGGCTTACACGAAGACTTTATTAAACATTAATTTATTTATACATGTATAATATATCATGCATATTGGAGTGCAATTTGGTGTCAACTGCTTCTTTAGGAAGAAAGCAAACCGTGTGTTAATACGGGCGAAAGCTCGAAGGGCACGAAGCCCGACCATAGGTTAACGTATGTTCGAGTATTTAATTGAAGACCGAAAGCAATAAAATAAATGATTACATGATGACAACCATGCGAAAGTGGAAAGTGTCGACTCATTGGCACTACGATAACATACTTTTAACGCTGCATCGTCCATAGAACTTCCCCTGCAAAAAAGTGATGTCATTTATGAAAAGAAATTGTTACGTCATTAAATGTCAGTCATTTTTGTTTTGATAAACGCAACACTTTTCTGTTGAATGCAGGTTTGTACTTTGAAATGTAAAGAGATCCTATCTATAGTAGATCTACATATTCCTATAGTTTGATGCTCTTTCTTGTGTGGCGCGATAAAAAGCAGTTTTTATTTTTCGCTATCAACGCTCGATTCATGACTATGGTTATCCGGTACCAATAATTTTCGTAACTTGAATCGTATTTGCGTCCCCTGAAAATTCGTACCATTTCTTAAAATGCTTTAGTCTGATATAGGTACATGTAATGCCTATTTTCATATCATTTTATAACTATAAAAGGGACATACCCTATAACTGATGTCAAACTAAATAACCTAAAAACATAAATAATAGAATATTCGGAAGTATTATAACTATTCGAGAATCGTATTAATGTTATCCTTTCAGATCTTATAAAGTACGGGACAAATTTATTGAAACAAATGGGCTACGATGGCCCTATATCGCTCGTCTGGGTACGGGAGACAAGGGCAAACTGTTAAATTTTGAAACCATTTCACATAATAGTCAATAAAAGCGCGTTTACCATCTTTTTATTGATATTCCAATAAAAACACTCATTTTTCAATCAAGAAAAGTCTTTTATAATTGAAATTATCTATTTATTCAAAATTAACAAACGTTCTAAAAATGGTAAGTAAATGTAACTTTAACCCCGGGGAATTTATTACAGACCCCGGGGCAATGTGTTACATTATACATGTACTAGTAAAATATGTGCACGTACACCTAATACTTCGAAGTCCTAGCAAGATCTTTTCTTGGATCAATGTACTTCAAATTTGTTTAAAAGTGTTTTAACAGCATAAACTCTTTTTATGTAAAAAAACTAATTTCTATTAAAGAGTTTTTACAACATTAACCACACACGGGCAACTCAAAATCAATGCAAATACATTTGTTGTAGGTAAAATAAACAGCCAATGTAATTACTTGCACACACAGATATTTTTTTTTTTGCTATAAGCAAAATAAACGGCCAGTATAAATACTTGCACACACATATATTTCATATGTAACTATAATCCTTGCTACAAAAGGTACTCCAGTTTGTCTAGTCTAAACTCTATCATCTGAATCGCAGTTTTGGCACACAAATGTTTGACTCCTAAAAACAGCAGTGCACTCTTCATGAGCCAAAATCTTAACAATCTAGAGATTGAATCCACCTTTCAGATTCTTCAACTTTCCTTTGTGTATTTTTTTTGTTTGTTTGTATTTTTCTGTTTTTGTATGTCAGCCTCAATTAATATTTTTTCTCTGGTGTGTCTATTTAAATAGCTGATTTACATTTTCTACGTGTTTTAATTCCTTTCCTTGCTGGAGCCTTTTGGGTGTGGCCGTAAGTGTTTTGGTATGAATTGTCGAATCGGCCTTTCGGGGTGGGGGGGCAGGTGGGGTAGAGAGGGAATTCAAATGTTTTATTGTCGTGATTCTGTTGTTCAGCATTACACCTTCCAATGCAATTGTAGTAGGCGTTTCCGTCCTGTTCGACCTTACATACGTGGACGTCAGCCCTGAATACGACACCCTGGCGCATGTTCAATTATCTGTACACCAGTTTGCGTACACTGATATAAAATTGCAGATACCCTTAATGCGTTACGCAAAGCTGCTAGAATTATATTAAATTTATCGTGTCATTATTGTATCCCATCTTGGTTATATAGTTTTCGATGTCGCTCACAATATCAAGTTGGCCGCCCGCGAAATCGGTGTAATAGCCGCTGTTGACTATGATCTCATTTCTGAGTTTGAAACAAATCTGATCATGACTTATACATCCGATTCCTCCTTCGGACATACTTCTGTGTACAGCATGAAACAGACAGTGTCATCTCCGGACATTTGTATATCATAGCGGTTAATGTGGTGCGTGCATAAGTATCGATTGTGTCTCATTTGTTTACGCCTAATTTAAATGTACTTTTTCATTAATAATGTTAGTTAGATCTTGCGAATTCACATGACTGTCAGGTATTACACGTGCTTGTAGCTAAGCTAGAGTTTTTCTGGGTTCTGAACGATCGCTGACACAGTTTGGTGCAACTTCAGTATCATTGTCAATATCATACCTTTAGTAGACTATGTTCCAGTGTTACTGAGTTACTGAGTACTTCTTTAGTAGACTATGTTCCAGTGTAACTGAGTACTTCTTTAGTACACTATGTTCCAGTGTTACTGAGTTACTGAGTACTTCTTTAGTAGACTATGTTCCAGTGTTACTGAGTACTTCTTTAGTACACTATGTTCCAGTGTTACTGAGTACTTCTTTAGTAGACTATGTTCCAGTGTTACTGAGTACTTCTTTAGTAGACTATGTTCCAGTGTTACTGAGTACTTCTTTAGTAGACTATGTTCCAGTGTTACTGAGTTACTGAGTACTTCTTTAGTAGACTATGTTCCAGTGTTACTGAGTACTTCTTTAGTAGACTATGTTCCAGTGTTACTGAGTACTTCTTTAGTAGACTATGTTCCAGTGTTACTGAGTACTTCTTTAGTAGACTATGTTCCAGTGTTACTGAGTACTTCTTTAGTAGGCTATGTTCCAGTGTTACTGAGTTACTGAGTACTTCTTTAGTACACTATGTTCCAGTGTTACTGAGTACTTCTTTAGTAGACTATGTTCCAGTGTTACTGAGTACTTCTTTAGTAGACTATGTTCCAGTGTTACTGAGTACTTCTTTAGTAGACTATGTTCCAGTGTTACTGAGTACTTCTTTAGTAGACTATGTTCCAGTGTTACTTAGTACTTTTATTCATTTTATTTCTGTCTAAGATAAACTCAGTTGTATTGTTTATGACAAAAGGTTCGTTGTGCCGCCAAATGTTGTAAGTCAATGTCAAATATGACAGAGCTATGCCCCTTTTAGTACTTAGTTTTAGTCACGAAAATATAACTTTGCCATTTCTAAAGATTTCTTCATCAAACTTTTAAATTGTATTGCCTATGACAAAATTGTCATGATGCCGCCATATTATGTAGGTCAATGTCATATCTAATATAGTTATGCCCCTTTTTGTACTTAGTTTTTGTCACGAAACCTTAACGTTAGCTATAACTTTGCCATATATCCTAAGATATTTTCCTCACACCTTCAAATTGCATTGTCTATGACAAAATTGTTATGATGCCGAAATATTGTGTAGGTAAAGGTCATGCCTAACACAGTAATGCCCCTTTTTGTACTTGCATTTTGTCAAGAAATTATGATTATTCTGACAATGTGTAAGAGGGCGACACAGATGTTCTACTGAACACATATCTAGTATTTTATTACGCCAGTAAACCGGTGAACTGATAATAAACTAAATTGTAGATCATACATATTACATATTGTTTTCACTAAACTGTAAAATGCAAAACTCTTTGCGAGACAAGCATTAGCAAAAACGTAAAAAATCCCTGAGAATATAAGAAACTAACTGAAGACGGCTACCTTTAATATTAATGAAATCTTGTACACGATTTCTTACTGATGTAGATCATGTTGTTTGAAAGACAATTTGATCTTAGTCCCTGTGAATAAAGTACACAGGCAACATCATGTGGGTTTAATGTAAAAGATTGTTCAAATCATGACCAAAAGGTCAAATTAGACCCCCTCGGGTGTCATTTGATTTTACATATGATTCATTTGGAAAAATCTTCATATCTTAAACCACTAAGCCTATAGCTAAGATATTTAATATATAGCATTGTTTAGTGAATCTCTCCCAAGATTGTACAAATAATGCCCCACCCAGGGGGTAACTTGTTTGACACAGACATATATAGGAAAACCTTTAAAATTTCTCCGAGACCTTAAGATCTAGAGCTAAGATATTTTATGTGTGACATTATCTAGTGGACATCTTCAAAGTTTGCTCAAATCATGCCCCGAGGTCTAAATTGACCCTGACCAGGAGTCAATTGTATAGGTGTGCTTTAAAAAATCTTCTTCAAAACCACAAAGAGCTGAGATATTTGGTATGTAATATTGTCTAGTGGTCCTCTACCATGTTTGCTTAACTGTGAGGGCTGTTGTCTTTATATACTGTTATAGGAGAAACCTAGTTCCTGTAACAACCACTGACTAACCAAGCAACCACTATGGTGATTTCCTCTAGCAATTAGTGACTTTCTTAGCAGCTTCTGACTCCCTTCAGCAACAATCGACTTCCTTAGGTAAGTGCAGTGGTACTCGGTTTAGCGATATAGGGCCATCATGGCCCTCTGGTTTTTTCTTTAATTTTAAAATAAAGTTTATAAATCACATTTTTACGGGTCGCGAAGACCATTTTAGTGTAAACGAAAGAGTTAATCCCCTGCGCATCACTCGGGATACCTCGTGCGCATTGATTGACATGGGAAGTCCGAGACAATGAATAAATATATATAAATGAATATATAAACTCTAAGTGTGACCTTGACCTTTGAGGTAGGGACGTGGGTCTTGCACGCGACACGCCGTCTTGATGTGCTAGACATGTGTACCAAGTTATTTTAAATCCTTCAATGCATGACATAGTTACAGTCCGGACACGAATTTGTAAGTGGGGACGCACAGACGGACGGACGGACGGACGGACGGTGTGATTTTAATATGCCACCCTTCGGGGGCATAAAAACAAGACAGTTACCGTTAGTCACTGTAATGACTCGATAAAGGGGCAATTTCTATATCTGGCAGATTGTTTTCTCTAAACATAAATAATGTGTTTAATGGCGTAAAATGATAAATGAGTATAATTTAAAAGAACAACATAATATCGAAAAATACCTCATTTTAGCGCAAATAATCAACATAGAGACCTTCTGTAAAAAAATCGCTATCCACCCATTAATTGTATATTTTGAGCTGCAAACCAACCTGGATATTATGCCTCCTGAAGGCATGAACCGGTCTTTGTTTGTAAACAAAATGTTTTATATATCAAAATATTCGTTAGAGTCTCTGATTTTTAAACCGGATATTGCAGTTGCCAAAGCTGTGGTACATTGTTGGTATTCAAAATGGCCGCTAAGATGGCTGCCAAATTGTTAATAAAATTATGTGTATATATGAAGTATCATTTCAGAATGGAGAAAAATTGAACTGAAAAACAATTTGTGATATATTTGTTCGTAAAATGTATATATAAGCCAATAATACCCTATTCAGCCCCTATATACTAGAAAAAGGGAGATAATTCAACACAAAAGACACTTTTTGGGTGTAATTTTACATACCTTTTTATTTTAACATTTTAATGATAGACAATATCATTTAAGGTGTACAAATTACTTAATAGTACCAATCATAACTAAATAAATATTCAACCATCTTCTATGTAACAGAACTGGACAGAAGTATACATTCTAGTTTGTTGCAATGATGGTCACAAATTGTAAAATATATATAGGATGGCAATACAGCATCGAGAAATATTTCACTTACGAACAATTTCTGACAATATGCTGTGAAAAATGTTTACTTAATCAAATAAGATTCTTTTATTCATTTTGAAGGTGAAAACCTCCCTATAAGTAGAAAAAGGGAGATAATTCAAACTGTTACACTAAAAGATACAGATTTTGGTGAAATATTACATACTTCTTTAATTTTACCATTTTAATGATAAAGACTTTCATTGTTTAGTTCTTAATGTGAAGAGAGAAGTTTTATACCCATTAGAACTTAATTACTTTGCATTTCAAAATGCAGCAATATTGTTTATATGGAAACTAAAATTGACACAATTATGAGTGTCAAATTGTCTGCTAGAGTTAAAGTAATTTCAACATTTGTCATTAAAACTGAAGATCGCCTTCTTACGAATTTCATTCTAGTGCACAATGAAAAGAGTTAAACTGTTGAATTACTAAAACTGTGCCACTGTATGAAATTTACATAAATAACGAAAACATGCAACTAAACTTGAGACAAAAAATATTATTTTGTTATGATGAGTTCGGTTTGATACTGTTACATAGTAGCGGCCGATACAGTTTTAACACATTGGTAATACGATTACTTTATAGAGTATACATGTATAAGAGAGTAATTATTATTTCATCAGGCCACATTTCTAACAACATACACGAAAGCAATATTACTTATAAACAAGAATAGGAAATACAATTTAACAGTATTTGTGAAAGAAATATAGACATCAACAGCACATTCACTAATTATTTTAAAGTGATGGGTGTGGGTAGGGGCAGTGCTAAAAATATCTACTACTTTCCAAAATTTGATACATGTACTACTATGCGTATTATCAAACTTCACAGTAGTCGATGCTGGGAGAATTTGTTTCTTATCAATGGTCAGCACGTGGGAGCATGGCAAGTACAAGTGTTATTTATTGCATAATAAATTCAGTGATCGTAATCTAAACAAATTGTTTGTCATTGCACAAACACATCTGGAACGCGTGGTGATATCATGAATTAACGTTTTTAAGGATAATAGAAGTAAATATGCTAAGATTCTTAACCGTTACAATATCATTGCTGTTTGAAAGCTGGGTATATTTAAAAACATTTGGATGTCTATTAAAGTGAAAAGAAATAAGTGACTTTCTTTGAGCGCTTAATTGTTTGCACACAAAAAGATAGTGAAACTCATCACCCAGTAAGTCATTTAAACATTTTAAACATGTTCTATCATTGTATGGAAAAATAAACCATCTTCCAGTTTTAACTGGGAATTTATGATTCGCTGTTCGGAGTCTAAGAGTTGGTGACTACACGCGTTTTGGCAATATCGATAATCTTCACGTTTAAGCTGTTCTATAAAACGATTTTAAAGTTTGATACTTTTTTGCTTAAAACAATTTAAAAATTAAAAAAACAAGAGCTGTCCCTCACAAGTGACGAATGCCCCCAAAAGAGGAGTCTCACAGTCTGTGTTTTCTGACATGGATCATGCATGTGACACGTCGTCTTGATGTGCTAGACATTTGTGCCAAGTTATTTTAAAATCCTTCAATGCATGAAAAAGTTACAGTCCGCACACGAAAGTGTGCATATATACAAGATTCCAATACCATCAAACTCTAAGTGTGACCTTGACCTTTGAGGTAGTGACGTGGGTCTTGCACGCGACACGTCGTCTTGATGTGCTAGACATTTGTGCCAAGTTATTTTAAAATCGTTCAATGCATGACAAAGTTCAGTCCGGACACGTATGTGTAATTGGGGACGGACGGACGGACACACAGACGGCGCGATTTTAATATGGCACCCTTCGGGGTCATGAAAATCTATTTTAGTAAAAGTGACCTTGATCTTGATCCTAATGACTTTTAACCAAAAACATTTTTTTTCTTAAAACATTTTAAAAACTACAAAAATATCTATTTTTAATAACAGTGACGTTGACCATAGTGACCTTGACCCTAGTGACCACAAGCTTCCTCTCTACGCAAGCTACATTCACACCAAGTTTCATTACAGTTGGTCACTCCTAACTCAATTTATTAAGCGAAACCATTTTTCTATTTAAGTAACAGTGTTCTTGACCCTGACCCTAGTGACCCCAAATGCAATACCAAGCTTTGTCTCCACCCAAGCTACCTACAGACCATGTCTCGTTACAATTGGTCACTCCTAACTTACTGTTTTTTCTATTCTTAGTAACAGTGACGTTGACCTTGACCCTGGTGACAAAAAATGCAATCTCAATCTGCGTGTCTACGCATCCCACCTACCGACCAAGTTTAACCCTAACTGGAGTAATGGAGCGAAACCGTTTTTCTATTTCTAGTAACAGTGACCCTAATCACCCAAAATGCAATCCCAAGCTGCGTCTTTATGCAAGCTACCTACACACTAAGTTTCATTGCAATTGGTCACTCCTAACTAAAGTTATTGAACGGAAACCAATGTTTGACGCCAGCCCGCCCCAAATAGAAAAAGTAGATTTTTTAGCCTCGCCAGGGTGAGCTTTTTCTAATAGATGACTGTCCGTCGTCCGTCAGCATTTTGATTCAAATGACATCTCCTCTGAAACCACTTGGTCAATGTTGATGAAACTATGCAGGGATGTTTTTTGCATGAAGCTCTATCAAAATGTTCAAAGAATTTCATTCCGTGCAGAACTCTGGTTGCTATGGCAACAAGTAAGAAAAACTTTTAAAATATTCTTCTCTGAAACCACAAGGCGTAAAGCTTAGATATTTAGCATGTATCATTTGCTAGTGGACCTCTACCAAGATTTGTCAAATTATGACCCCCGGATCAAATTTGACTTTGCCCGGGGGTCACTTAGTTTTACATATGCTTATATCGGAAAACAATTTTCTTCTCTGAAACCACTTGTCACTTGTTTTACAAAGACGTTTTTAGGAAAACCTATTTGGTATATAACATTGTTTAGTGATCTTCAACCAGGCAAGTGTACATGTACCAAGGTGAGCGATATAGGGCCATCTTGGCCCTCCTATTTCAAAAAAACCTGCTTAAATAGTTTTCACGAAACTTAACCATTTAAAATAACGATCACTATTAGTCATAACTTTTATAAACAATGTTTGAATATTTATTTTGATCACCTGTAACAAATTTATTCCAGTATTTGATAATTCTTGTTTTTATTATAACATCTACCCATTTCTGCATATAGCATATATGCCGGAGTACTATTCCTAGACCCTGTTATTTTCCTCAAAAATTCTACGTAAACTTTTTCCTTGCATTTGTCTGGTCTATGCCCCAAACTTTACATGAAAATGTCAGAATTTGGCACAATTGTATTATCAAAAAGTTTTAGTTGTAAATCAATGGGTAGGTTGGAGTTAGAAATCCGCTTATACAGGAGGTGCATTGCTTTTCTTGCCTGCGTTATTAAATGTGTCTTGGCTCTATTAAATTTACTGGTAGGACTGAAAACAACTAGATATTTATAATTATAGACCCCGTTCAACGTGAAGGACATATTTCGCGAACCACGTTTATTGGAACTAAAGATCATCACCTAAGTTTTCTCAGTATTAATTTTTAAGTTACACATTTGGCTATACAAGTTAAAATCGTTCAAACATTTCTGAAAAGCATTAGGGTTATCGGAAATCAGCAAAGTGTCATCAGCAAAAAAAAGAGGACAAACCAAAACACTCAGGATTCTTAAAATATCATTATCCGCATGCTGTAGTTTTATGCCTATGTTTCCTGTCAATTCAAGAAAGCCTAACAAATCGTTCAGGAAAAGAGAGTGTAGAAGAGGAGACGGGTTTTCTCCTTGTCTTACGCCTCATTCACAAGCGAACATTGCTGAAAATTTACCATTAAGTTGAACACACGATTTTATGTTATCGTACATATTACGAATTATACGTAGGAATTTTCCATTAATGCCATTGTCAGTTAGTTTCTGAAATAATTTGGCCCTAGGTAGGTTATCAAAGGCACGAGAAAAATCTACATAAGCAACGAACAGCTTAATCTTCATTTTCCTTAGTAAGTCAATCGAAATTAAATACGTTATCGATTTTTCCTAAAACCGACTTGATTTTCATGTATAATGTTGTAGGTCTCCACAAGTTTAGTCAGTCTTTCATTTAGGACGGCAGTAAAGATTTCCCCAAGTAAGATAGTACTATTTTCGGGAGATAAATTTTCCCTTATAGACAGGAATAATATAGCCCTGTTACTTGGTATTATTTTATGTTTTCCAGTGAATTATAGAGTTTTCTCAGTGAAATAAAAGTGATAATCCACAGTTTTGAAACAGTGGATTACCATTTTTATTTTTCACTGTTTTCGCAATCTTTAACCCGGCTTAACATCAAAAAGTATACCGAGCGTAATTAATGCTGAAAACCATGCGACGATGACGTCGTTAAAATGACGTCATTTGTGCTATTTTTTCTGATAACGTTTCCCGCGATTTTCGTCATTTTACAGAAGGAAACTCAATAAAAGTAGAGTTTTAACCATAAAATAAACAGAAAAATTGTTGGTATCGGTGTAATATCACGTTAATTTCACTCGTGAACACCAAAAATTGTTATTTTCACTCGTGGCTGCGCCACTCGTGAAAATATCACTTTTGGTGCCCACTCGGTGAAATTATAACGCGATCTTACACCGAAACCAACAATTATCCTCTATTTATTCCTGTATCAAGAATTAGATTAAAGGGACATACCCTAAAACTGATGTCGACTAAATAACCTCCAAAACATAAATAATAGAATCTTTGGAAGTATTATAACATAACCTAAAAGTTTCATTCTTATGCATTCCTAGTCATCGATGAAATCAGCAGTTTAGAATAAACTGCAGTACCGTAAATCATTCAATAATCTATGTAGAGTTGTTGTTGTACAATAAACGGTTGGATGCGATTTATTACAGACAGCCTCTATATAGATTAATTGTAGTAAAAATAGGCATTTTCCGCCTGAGGTTCTTCTTTGAAATTGTATTTATTTATCAGTTTACGTTCATTGAACACATAATCAATGTTTCGAGAATATAATTTGCAAGATGTAGGGAGTGCCTCTTTAAGAAGTTTAACGTAAATAAGTAGCATTAGATCTTTTGATGCCTTAATATTTTCATGCAGGATGTTATCGTATTTACTAGCAGCTTTACCATTTTTAATTTTTCCAATTACTTTGTCAATTTCAGTTGTGAATGGGGCGTTTAGAATATTTTCATTGTACTCGATATTTGTCTGCTCAACATCAAACTCATCAGCTTCGTTAAGTTTGGAATTTACATTTTCAAAGAAGTCGTAAAATTTGTTAAGTGTTTGAGTTTGTTTCTCTGAAGTTTCTTATTAAGATTATTCAAAAATTTCCAGTACGATATCGGGTCAGATTTCTGCATATTCCGTAGTTTAGAGTCATTCATAAAATTATGTTTCATTGTGCGTTTGTAATCCTTACTTGTGCGGTTGAGTAATTTTCTATTGTCGTCAGTTTTGTTCAGTCTAAAATGCCTGCGTGCACGATTGTCGTTTATTTCGACATTGAGGCCCATACCAAGGTTTGTTTCTATGCGAGTTATTTTTGCAATATTTAGTATTGGAAACGGGAGGAAACGTCGTTGTGATTGTAAACTGTTGCACAATGTTACATTACAGTAAACTCGGTATATATCGACTCCGGGTATAACGTATCTTCGGATAAAACGAACAGTTTTTTTGGGCCTGATTTTTTCCCTTCTTTGTTTAATGTAAAAATATACGGTTATATCGTACTCCGGTTATTAGGAGACTTCGGATATAAGGAACACTATTTCCTGGCCCAACAATGAAAAATGTACAGTAAAGTGATCGTATATACCGAACTGCAAAATATATGCTCCGAAGAGTTAAGAAATTCTGTTGATTTTGCATTTTTCTTTCGCCGTCTGCATTGTACTTTTCATAGCGCACTTGTAGTTAATATCCATTAAGGTAAATCATTACAAATATGATTGTAACCTTTTAGTTAACTAATTAAATGAGAATACAAATATAATTGCTAAGTGCTAGATTCAAGTAATAATATTTTACGCAAATAATTGTTAGCTTTTCTTTAAAAGCATGCAGATGGATTCTTCAAATGGTGTATATACAGACGGAGTATTGAAATTTCTGTCCATTCATAAAACATTTACATTTGTACATGTATCATGGAGAAAAAACATAAATTGCTAACATTAGAAAATAAATTAACAGTTATAGATTTTTATAACTCTTCAAAAGGAGGTATGGACATCGAAGGCAACTATAAATTGATGTTTTGGATTTAATTACATTTGACTTTAAAAATACTTGTTCGATATAAATTTTAGTTCGATATATATACATCGTATATAAGGAACTTGTTCGATATACGGATATAAGGAACTTCGGAAATAGGCAACATATTTGATAGGTCCC
The DNA here is from genome assembly GCA_022818135.1 of Saxidomus purpurata. Taxonomy (NCBI): domain Eukaryota; kingdom Metazoa; phylum Mollusca; class Bivalvia; order Venerida; family Veneridae; genus Saxidomus; species Saxidomus purpurata. Next base: position 19,732 of record JAFMSR010001663.1, read on the forward strand.
GAGGAGGTCGTTATAAGTGGAGTTTACTGTATATGTAACATTAAGTCAAATGTTATTCATATGTAATGTTAAAACATAATTATTGTTTACACGATTCGGTGTATATTAGAGTGAATATTAAGTTGTAATATAAACAAACATGTACATATTGCTGAATAATTAGAATTACTTTATCATCGGTACTGTTTCATATGAGAACGTTTATTTTATATCAAAAAGGGAACCAAATTCTTATTTATTTCATAAATATTTCAAATTAAGTGTTGTCTCATGTTAATCTAACTGCGCATGTAATATAACATACATTTCAGTGTCTTTTTTGTGTTTAATTATCTCTCTTTTCTTTTATGAAACTGCTTTTCTTCGAGATTGAACTGAATATTTAAATTTCACAAAATGTATACCTGACAAACTGCTTTAGTGTTCACTGATAATCTTTATACCATATAGTTGTACTACCGGAACGTAAAAGAACGGACTTGATCAACTTCTGAGTATGCAGAGTTATGTCCATTTGTTGTAAAGATGCCATTTGTAATTAAAAGACGCTATCAAGTTCCCGGAGAAATATTAGGTAATTTTGGTCGAATTTGTTGTAATGTTTTACGTTGGTCTTATATAAAACATGTATTCTATTGATTCAAATTGTTGATTTGGAAAGGTAACGTATATTTACTGAAAAATCCATCTAAATACTCAAGTAACTTTTTGTAGAGATTATACTGACTTTGTGTTAGAGATATTATTGAAAGGGTATAACTGGTACTTCCCTAGTGAAAATTTCAGTCTGTGCCTAGGTCTTGTCGTAGTCACATCGAAGAAAATAATATGATATCTAGGATTTTTGGGCCATAGGGCCCTATTTGTTTATACAGGATAAATCCCTGTAGAAGCTCAGCTTCTTAGAGGCTAATTGAAGTAAATAAATGTGCCTTGGTCCAGATTAGGGATTCGTTTACTTTAACATACAATTTGCAAGTAGACTAAAAGCCATACTTAAAAGTACAGTATAAACGTCGTAGAAGCCCATCTTCTTGTAGAGAATACTCGAAATAAATCATACACTTAACAGGTTTAAAAACGCAAAGATTTTCCCTGTTGAACATTTATATTGGAATGACGCTATTGTTTTTATTACTATTTAAGTCATTTTTTGCGATGAATTATTGAAACTTTTACAAGAATTCAATTTTATATTGTTTTTGTTGTGTATGAAATTTCAAGAAATTTGAAACACGATAACAGTGTTGAAATAAATATTTTGCCACTTTTGCGTTTCTAAACCTGTTGAGTGTAGTGCTTAGGTTGCAGATAAATATTGTTATAGTGTGTTCGACGTATAGGCGTATTAGGGAGTTGATTATCTTATCTTAAGAGTAGCCCAGCTGCCCTGAGATTGGTGTATTATAATTAGTATAAATTATCGGTTCTGCAAGTGTTGAGCCATAAAGAGAAATACAGTGAAGGTTTTGTGAAAGGTTAGGTTTATTTGTTCAGCTGATTCCGCATAGTAAATTTAAATCAAAGTTACTGAAAGTACATTTGTCGTGATTTGCTTTGAATCAAGAGGTAAGAAACCTTACAGAAAATTCATATATCGACGATTGCTCGGAGATACGTTACACTGCTATTCGGTGAAAGATGTCTTCATGGTGAAATGATGCCACAAATATATATACATTTATACATGTTTTATATTGTTGTGGCAATCATAGTAGCCATCTTGAACAAATATCATAAACAATATTTCTGCATTTCAAAATGCATCAAAGTTTTGATATAATGTGTATAAAACTCTTTTCTTCATATCAACAACTGAAAAATGGTAGTGTATATCATTAAAATGGTAAAAATAAAAAAATCCTGTTCGTCCTAATGAATGACTGAACATTGTTTACTTAACATATGTATGAGGTTTTTTTTCTCTGTGAAATATTTCTTTTTGACATAAAATTTCACAACATTCTGTATCTTTTAGTGTTGAATCATTTCCCTTTTTCTAGTATGAGAGAGGTTTTCACCTTAAAATTGAAAATAAAAATCCCATTTGAATGACTAAACATTGTTAAGAAAACATATGTATCAGCTTTGTTTGTATGAAATATTTCTTTGTGCTGAGTTAATTTCTACGTGTATTTACGCAGTTGTCAATATTTGGCGGCCATTTTGGTGACAATCTACAATATCCATCGATGTCCAGTTCTTTTACATAAGAAAATTAATATTTATTTCGTTATTATGTGTACTAAATTCTTTTTTTCCCTTGGACAATTATTTGTTTTACTTAACATTTTACAAAACATGTATATCCTAAATTGCTTTGCGTTTCAAATTTTCTCCATTCTGAAATGATATTCCACATATAATTTGGCGGCCATCTTGGCGGCCATTTTGGATAGCGACAGTGTACCACAACTCTATCAACTGCAACATGCAGTTCTGAAATCTGGAGACTCTAACGCACATGTTGATATATAAAACCCTTTGTTTACAGACATACACCGTCTCGGTGTAAGATAGCTCCAGTAATTTGCAGCACTAGTACAACAAGTTATATTTGAAATATTTACCGATGATGACTGGAAAATAAAGCTTTAACCTTTAGGTTAAGTAATCTAACTTGCATCTATTCTATATTAATGCATTTGAAGTTATTCAATTTGACACAAGTTTTAGGGAGTCTCTCTTTACTAAATCGCAAACATTATTGTTTTAATCTAGGTTGAACATTTTTTTAAATGGAAAACATATTTGAATTCAAAACAGATTGAAACGATTGAAAGTGTAAATTTTGTAATTTTAATACAATTTCAAGTAAATAGTATTACCATTTTGCACTTATAAAGGTAAGATCTAGTGAAACTTCAAACATGTGTTCTGTGGTACATGGTCTTATACACTCGGCGAAACATTCATGTCAAATTTGCCCTGAATTAAAACGTTTTGTGTAGTTTCAAAATAGTGATTGTGATAAATTTTGCATACTCCAGTAAATATTATGTAAAGTTTGAAGAAAATCGTTTGATTAGGTGTTAGCGAATTAAATTTTGAAACTCCGCTCTATAAAGTCGCTAAAAGGCCCACAAGAGTAACTGAAAAAGTGTCTGATGGTCAGGCAAAACTGAAAAGAGACAGCTACTTTAAAATTGCCACATGTCTTTCTTGTTTCCTAATAAAGCCATATTTTTCTTAGTTCTTTTTTTTTTGCACTTTTTCATACCTGACATATTTTCCATTAGTTCTGGCTTCCAAAACTTTAAATGCCGCTATTTTTATATTTTGTTTTTTCGTCAGATGTGGCTTTAGAGGTTTTGATCAGCCCTACTACGAATCCTTACCAGAATAACGGAGCATGCAAATTTTCATCTAATGTACGTTGAGTAGGGCAGTATCGACATGTTTGGGTCATTTATGTAATAATTCATCTGTTCAAACCATTTACGATGTTCTACAACCAAAGTTGACCACAAAAACATCGATTTATCAAACATACATGATTGTATTTACATTAACAACGGACTTTCCAAATGGTCATGAAAATAAATAAACTGTCCCCGTGATCTCAATCGGAATCTTCGGCGATTTCCCGCAGAGATCCCTTTCCAAATGTACTTGGGAATGGCCACGTGATAATTGCCAAATCGGCAAGATGGCGGCCAACTGGTGAAAAATCTAACCTGTTAGAAACTTTCGTTATGATTTACGTTAAATAGATAAAATTTGATATTAAATTTTGGCAAATTAAAAGATTATAGTCTGATTAATAAGATTATATATTGTTTTGACTAATTGCTAATGAAATACTGAAATGCGAGCGTGTCAGATTTCTGACACGATTATTGGTACGATTTCCCTACGGAGTAAGCTTACGTTCTGTCACGCTGAAGTTGTTTTAGCTGATTTTCCATTCTTCGTCTATAAAACAGCGTATTTTGTGACTTTAAAAGAAGATATTATATTAATATCAATTTATTTGTCACATCTAAAACACTGTTCGGTCGATCCTCTTCGAACTCCACAAGTTGTTCACAGTGTTATTCAACTGACTATGCATAATTTGACGCCATTCTATCTACTGGTTAAAATGCATGTAACTGGGCGTTTTGTGACTTTTGAAATTAGCGTTATACAATTAAAGGTGAGTCTGTACCTTTGGTCGGTAAAATTAAAAGTTGTCACCTTTATTTAAAAATTGGTATATGCATATATCGTGTCCATCTGCGTCGCATGGTTATATTTTTATTTTTGAGGCGACATTTTACAACGCCTTCTTTGGGCAGTGAACCGGAAACATCTCTTCATGAAGTAATTCTCATATAGCTTTAATAATATTTAGCATATTTTTTCCTGTAAATTCTATCAAAGTCATTAGAAAATAAACTATACATCCAAGTATAAAATATGTTCCTTCTTTCACAGAGCATGTCATGATTCCACTTAAAGCAATTGAAATCATCGTTTTACCACGCTTTTTTGTCGTTTATACAAAATATTTCGAAATCGGGACGGTAAAAATTTATGTTATTTTGACAGTGTATATTTGCTGATATTTGAACACAATTAATGAAATAAAAACAGGACGTTCTCGTCCTAGATTTTTCACTGATAAATTGTTCAACTTAAAAGATATGTTTTGGGTGTTTTTTGGCCTGGAGACTGAAAGTCCCATAGGCCTAAGTTAGCATACCACATTTCAAACACTGCAGACAATTTAACTGTGCTATGTGTGAATAACAACTGTAAGCATGCGCTTTGGGAAAGTAGTGCAAGACAGACCAGATCAATCTTTTGTTTGAATGTCGCATACGATAAGAACATATTACAAATAAAAACAGTACATACAACTTCAAACGATTGCAGAAAGGTCTATAGCTTACGGGCTGCATTACACACATTTTTTCTGTTTTAGAAATTACTGCGCTGTAAGCTGATTACGGAAGATAATCATATGCATATCACGGAAAAGTACGGATATTTACGGAATTTATGGAAACGTACGATATTCGATATAAGAGTTTGTAGTTTGATTTTCAAATTTCTGATGTTATTTCATTGACAACTTTCTTATTTACGAACGATTACATATATATTTACCTAAAGCAAATTTCTTTAAAAAAAGATACAATTTACGTACATTCCCGATAAGGAACTCACGTGATCAAAATCACCTGCCGTTTATCGAGGACGCTGTATGTCAAGGCCCAGTGAACGGTTTCACCGATTACAACTACAGGGTAATCAAGAATCATTTTTGGTTTTCCCTGTTATACACATTGTACAGTACTGTATTTATATTTCATTGTTGGTATTGCTTTGTTTATTTCTGTTTCAAGGTCTTGTTCTTGGTACACAATAATTTTCGATCCACATCATCAGATATCGCTTGAAGTTGAACAAAGCACAGATTGAATTATTTTTATTGTTCTCTCAAACAATTGATATTATGATTATTTTTCATTTAACGTACGTTTTATAATAAAACAAACTTCCCTGCCACCCATATATTTGTGAATCATTCATTCTGTGTCATATACTAAATTTCGCCCTATGCACATTTCGACCCGCGCTTTAGGTAAGGTTCATCGTAAATCACGAAGGTCAAAAGTTGTTTTTAGGGGAGTTAATCTATAGCCCCCAGGCCTTCAGCGCTCACAGCGCTTTGATTTGATACTTGTAATGAGAATGCATTCCATCATTGCAGTTCTTTTGTTGTTGCGGCAATAAAAGGAAAACATTCTAAACATCTTGTCCGAAAGTCAGGTACTTTGACAGATTTTTTAACTGTACAAACTTGATAGTTTTTCACTATGTAAAACTTTGATGTTAAATACTAAAAAATATGAATAGAGATAATCCCTGCAATTTCAAACAGTTCCTTAAAGAGGCACTCCCTACATCTAGCAGATTATATTTTCGAAACATAGATTATTTTTTCAATGAACGTCAGATGATAAATAAATACAATTTCATAGAAGAACCTTTGGCGAAAAATGCCGCATTTTACCACAATTAATCAATATAGAGGCTTTCTGTAATAAACTCACGTGGCTTAAACTTTGA